>JAOEHX010018410.1:0-13854 GCA_025448015.1 Bolborhynchus lineola | reverse complement strand
AGGCAGTGTTTTGCCAGTAGGAAGTTTGTGACTAATCAGACTTTATAGATTCCTTGGTGTTCTAACAGTAGCATTAATTCTGATTACAGTACACAGTAATGTATGTGAAATATGCAAATCAGTAAGTCTCTACTGAGCATAAATATGTATAATGTGTATTGCCTACTACAATGAATTATTTCTGGGCTAAGTAAATTGTTTCATTCCGAGCTATATTTCTTAATAGTCGTTTATTCTTGATTCTCATTTTGACTTACTTACAGCTATAGAACAAATGATCTTAGTTTTGTTGTCATAGGAGGAATAATGACTGCAAACTAAAACACTAAGAGACAAAAAAGAATTGGGAAAATATTGGTTTCACTGTTTGTTTTGTGGATATCTGAAAGGTCATCCTTAACACCATACCAATAACGTGTGCTCATCAACGAGGGAATGTGGAAACTGCTGTGTTCTCTATGAAAGAAATGAAGGTGATATTTTTTCCAAAAACAGAGCATTACTTACAAGCTTGACATGCACCAAGAGCATGTAAAATATGAATTTCAGTTATGTGATGTTTTCCTTACTTTATGGAAACTAAAGAAGGCTTCTTCTGACATTTTTTTTTTTCTCTCTTTCAGTTGTTCTTCAGGTGTGCAGCTTAGTCCTTTACCCAATCAAGTTCATCGAAACAGTCAGCTTGAAAATATACCATGAGTTCAACTGGGGCTATGGCCTGGCTTGGGGTGCAACTATATTTTCATTTGGGGGTGCCATTCTTTATTGCCTCAACCCTAAGAACTATGAAGACTATTACTAGAATCATTTAATGAAAGAAAAATAACAAAAGGATTACCCCCTATTTTCTATCTCACAGTTTTTTTAGAACACTTATGGAGCACCAAACAGTCTGCTCTGTTGATAAAATAGCCTTTGCCTTTTGGGTGTGAACACTGTAACCAGCTTTTACAACCATTTAAAAGAACTGCAAACACTAGGATTGCTGATCTTACATAGGCAGGTGCTGCAGGCTGCTGATACATAAGCTTCATTTTTCTGACAAGCAAAAGGATCTTCGTGACAGCGATCATTGTGGAAAAACTAGTTGATATGAGAATGCAATGCCAGCATCTGCTATTGCCTTCAAGAGAGCAGTTGATATAAGCTCCATTTAGAAGTTCCCTTATAGCATAGAGGAGTCAGATGTCTGATAAGCAGGCAATGGCATCTTGTACAATAGGCTATGGTGGCCTCTTGTTACTTGCTCAACAAAGCTCTTAAGGAATTAGTTGCAAGTGACTGTGTTGAGGGCAGTGAATGTAACTGGTTAATGACTTGTCTAATATCTGCATTCAACAGTCTTCTGGGAGAAGAATGAAAAAAAAGAACCCCAAAACAAACAAGCCACCAACCTCACAGGATTTCATGAATTGGTAATTGAGATCACTGTGCCAGCTGTAGCAGATTGCTGAAGGGAATCCAAACCTGGAGATATGTGCTTCTCACTGTGTAGTCAGAAGCTGTTTCAGCTCTTGAGTATTTTGCTGGAAGGGTGGAGAAAGGGGGGAGTAGAAAAAGACCTCATCTGCCCCTGAGGCATCTAAAATGTATGAATGAATTGTAGTTGTCCTAAATACCTGTTTAACTTCCAAATGCTGTTATGAAAAGAATGCATATGGAACAAGTTCAGTTATATTTTTGAAAGATATTCATTAGTATAAATATATATAATACAAATACAAATATAAATGCAGAGGGAAAGAGATGATTAGTCTTAAAGTTGTAGTATGAGCTGTGATGCAATGGTTAAACTGTGCACATTCTTGAAAGTCTTGGATTGGTACCCTCAATTTTGGTTGGTGTTACAAAATAAACATGAAATGGTTTGTCTTCTGTATATGCCCATGTACAGACTCTGTATTATGGGAAGTGCTTAAAAGTTCACATCAAGTTAAGGTAGAAGTGGACAAAGGAACTACTTGCTATTCCATGTGTCATCTAGTACTTCTTAAAAATTCTTTCTAAGGCTGTTTCAAGGGGAAAAAACTGACATTTTTTCAAAAATCTAGTTAGGTTGTGACTGACTCTGATCATCAAGAATGCAGCTGGGACCCGGTCACATCCATGTTAAAACATTAGTACTTCAGCAGGTAATCTCTTGGTTTTAAAAGCTGAGTTTATAATGGGCTGGCTGATGATCATGTAAATCTGATTACTCCTTGTTTAGTATACTTCCCACTTAAAACATCCAGAGGGTGTACTCATGAAATGAAACCCAAGATAAAATAGAGAACTTTCATGTGAATTTAGTCTGCATCACTTTTATTTTTATTTAGATATTTTTATTAATTATGAACATATTTTTATACAGTTCTAATCTCTAGAAATACCTATTTTTTTTTTTAATGGAGAAATTTGAAATATAATCTGTGTAGACCTCTGCAAAAGCAGGTATGCTGGGGTTGCACATTGGCCTCTACATAAATGGTTTTGCTGGTTCCACAGAAAAGGCTGCTGAATTACTCGATGTTAAGACCACATCTACAGTTTAAATGCTTGTTTCACTCTTTGCAAGGCATAGAGGTTCTGCAGTGACTGTGGGACCACAGGGCTGCTTTTAGGAGGTTGTGAAAGTATTGCTGATGTACAAAGATGGTTTATTAAACTCTGGGTCTCTCTGTTAAATATTTGTTACCATGGCAGAGTATTCCATATCAGCAGTCTTCCCAGGAGCAGTGGTGATTAATTAGATTAGGCAGAGCAAAATGATAGCTTGACTTGGAAGGGATTGTATGGCAATGCCTGGAGAGCAAAAAGGATGGGTGTAACAATTAGGTCCACTTGTTTCACAGGCACCAAACAACTTTGCTTTTTTTCCTGAGACTGATTTTAACATGGATATTCAGTATATAGTTAAGTCTGTATCTTTCTGAACAGCTGTGTAATTCTACTTTTACTTAGCAGCACACAGAACATTGTAGTTTGACATGGGTTTTAGGTTAGCATAGAGAAACTCACTGCGAGATGTCTGTAACCTTCTGGGAGGATGGTGTTTATGTGCTGATGTTGGGTGGCATTTCACCTGATCTAATAAGAAGGTACAGTGATGACCCCGTATCATATCCCACTAATCTATCAAATCATTTTTCTTTATGTAGAGCTTGAGTGAAAACAACTGTCAAGCCTCAGGCATATGCAAATTAATGGCATGCACTCAGAAAGTCATCTGGCTGTTAATATGAAAGGTGTTCAGGTGAAAGGTTTTCAAATGTGAATGCGTAAAGACAAGGTTCTTCATTCATATTTGAGTCAGAGATCTGATTGTCAGTCTCAACACTTGCTTTTCCTCTTGCAGATAATGCAGTCTATTAGGACCCACCTCTCAAACTCCTCAGGTTGTTGTGTTTGGGCATCTAGTATATGGGTTTAAGTACCTACCTTTAACTTGAGTTCATACTGCTATTTTCTTCCTCCCCTCTTGTTACCATTGGTGATTTTGGCAAGTGTTCTGTTTCTCAGCACTGAACTAAAAGTAAATACAACATTATGCTAATTTTCTTTTTTTTTCTAGCAACGAAAAAGATACATATCTGTGTCTGGAGTATATGTACAGCAAATTAATCATTTTGTATGTTGTGCTTGTGTCATGGCACCATCATTTCAGTTTTTTGGCTTTACATCACAGGCAGGACAATTCTCTCCCAACAAATCCATTGTTTTTCTTCCAAGTAAATATGAATAAATATATATAGCAAACTTGCAAGCAGGGGTAGTTTTTCGTATTTTTTAAGCTTGAAGTATACCATCCAGTGCTGATAAGTACCTAGCACCTCTTCTGGATTTCTTGCACAACTTCATTTAGCTTTTGTAAATTTTAAAAACTAATATAGAGAGACCTATGTGTTTGAAATATAAATGATATATATATGGATTAGCATGTAACTGTATATTATTAAACATGCAATGAACTGACTGGTAAGTGAAGTCTAATCTTATGGCTAGCAATGTAATTTATTCAGACTGTATTTTTGTACAGCGCAGTGCACACTAACCTGTTGCCTCTGTGTCCTCTATAATGCCTAAAACTGTGCCTAAGAATTCCATTTCTGTCTTTAAAGGAAAAAAAAAAAAAGAAGATAACTAAACACTTCCTGTTGTTGATGGTATGGGTTTTTCTGATGTTGTTATTTATTTTTGAGAAGTGTATAACATGTTTATTAATTTAATCCATCAAAATATGGTTTCTTTTAAATGATTATTGTTAGCAAAGAAAGACACATGGGTTTTTAATCAAAACTTTTAAGTTTGCAGTTTTAATACCATTTCTGCATTTCATGATTTTTGTAGCTTACATAGTTTTATGTGGAAAAGTAACTGAAATAAAAAAGCCTAACTGTTACACAAACCAAAACGTGCCTGTTTTGCTCTAAGTAAGGTATGTACACAGCTGAAATGACATAGTTGTCTGTTGGCCTGACTGAGAAGGAGCAGTCTGCTTAGACTAATAAATATGTCCTGTACTCAGTTACTGTAATGAAGGAGTCATCAAAATGTACAGCAGAGGACGAGGGAGGAGGGGTAGAGAAGGAGTGATGTAGATCTTGCTGTAACCCCTCATCTCACCTATCCATAGAACAAATAGCACAAGGTAGATGTCTTGAGTGTCACAGAGCCCATACTGCCTTTATAAAAATGCAAGTATTGTTACATCAGAAAACCAAATTGCTTTTAATGTGCTAAATAACAAGTCCATATGTTGTAATGGGAATCTATGCTGACCACCTTGTTCCAGTGGGGGAATTTATTCATGCTATACAGGTTTATTTTTCACATTTCCAATACCTTACTTTCTTTCCGTTTTAATTCTTAAAGCTTGGTTACTTTTCACCCTGGGAAAAACGAAAACAAAACAAAAAACAAGTACTTTTTTTGACTCTTGAAACATATTGTTGCAAAAATGGAAAAACGTGTTTAAAATACTAAAGACATGATACTGTGATGTTTCTACTTTTTTGGTAATTTACTGTCATCCTCTGCATCACTGAGTACCTCTCATGAACGGCTGGCAGTGTGAAGAAGAGACCACCAGCTGAAAGGAACAGGAGAGTGGAGGGCAGAAATCTTGTCATCGGTGGACCATCACAACAAGCAAGTACAGGCACGAGAGTGGAGTGTGCAGAGCGAAAATTACATCATCAAAAAGGAATTCAGAGCAGGCAGCAAGTATGGTGAGGGTAAAGAAGGATGGGGAGGTGTCTGAAGATTTGTTTTCTTGTGAAATGCAAGTACAATGAGGGAGGAAGTTCATGGGAAACTATGAATCCACAGCCACTGGGGAGTGGGCAAGCAAGCCAGAGGTGATGGAAGGTGTACTTCCTGAAATCTGCATTAAAATACTGGTAGTAGTGTATATGGCTTTAGGGGGACATGTTCTCCAAGGGTTTGAACTGGGCTCGGTGCGCACATTTTGGGTCTTCTGTGTGCCTACATGTTGGCACAAGGTCAGAGGAGCCCACTGGTTTACTAGGGGAAGTAACGAAGTGTAGTGTGATGGTGCCTTACTCAAACCTTGTCTATCCAAACACGCTGCATGCTAGGAGCTGGCATGCTGTTAGTGTACCAAAGATGTCCCAGCAGTTTGACAGGCCTGAGCATCACAGCTTGTTCGTTATCCAACATAAAAGTCGTCCTTTGCTCTGCTGCTAACCAGATGAAGTGTGGCTGGAAGTATGACATGTGAACCAGAGAAAATGTGTGGAAGATGGTGTATGAGCCCAAGTTTGTTCCCACAAAATGCATTTTGTACACAAGCAAGCCACAGATTAGTTGATGGAAACATGGTCTGAGGTCTGCAAGAGATGCTGAGCACTCCAGTGTACAAACTCAGGCAAACAAAGCTGAAGCAAAACTCTTTGAGTCTTTACAAAATCTTTTAAGTTGATATTTTTGGTGTTTTGTCTGTGAACAGAGAGTTGTAATACTTGCTTGTTTCTATACCTTGGAGGACTACTTCCTAAGTCAACATTTTTGGAGACACAGGATTTTTTTCTGCTATATTGTTGACTTCCTGACACTCCCTTGACAGAAAGCAGTACTCCTGAGCTTTTCCAAAAGGCAGTAGCTTTAAATCTTCCAGGTATCCAAAAAATTGAGTGTTTGTCTGGAATTTGATGCAAGAAGCATTGCCACCTACAGGAAAGCTGAGTTTTACAATTTTTCTTTTTTTGTGTTAATATACCATGGTTTTTTATTTATGAGGAGAAATGCTGGATCAGGCAGCCAGGTGGAAAATGGGCTTAGTGTCTCATTAAGAGCATGGTTTGTATGTCTTTCCCCCACGATAAAACTATATGGGTCTGCAATCCATCAGGCCATTGCCTACTCAAACCATCTGGTTTGACTGGTATATAGAAGCTCATAATTCCATGAGGAATGTGTGAATTGTGAGTGAAATGCAGGTATTCAACTAAGTTTTAGATTGTAATGGCAAAATCACAAAAGGTATATTCAACAATAAGTTTTGTGCTATCAAATAACAATGTGCTATCAAATAATGTGCTGTCCGCTATTGCCTATTTTTCTTCTGCCTTCCTTTTTCAGTCCACTTACTTTTGCTTTTTCAGACTCATGATATCATACTATTGAAGTGTCAGAGTTGATACATTAATGAGTGAAAATGTTAGGCCTGCCACTGCAATAGAATATCTAAATGCATACAGCTAGACAGCAGCATTCATGGTGGAGAGGAGCTGGGGGAATGTTATCCCTGATGGTGGGTTCATCTTGGAAGTAGATGAATGGTGACTTCTGTGTTTTGGGAATGGTATCTAAGTTGGGTTCAGTTCCTGACTGCCTTGAAGATCCTCTGCCTTGCAACCTCCTCCCCCTCCGCTATGAGAGGGAAGGTAGTAATTCGTCACCTTCCTGTCAAAAATGCTGAAGAGTAATATGGCTGAAACACCTGAAATGTGAGCATTGGGACAGGCAGCAGAACTGTTTCATGTATCTGGTCATGGTTACTGTAGTGGTACGATGTATGTTATGTCACACTGGCGCAGTTGCAGAACAGGGCAGCAGGAAGAAGAGTTGTCTGCCTTTTGCATGCTGGATGGGATCTAATCCTCTTCTGAAAGGTGACTGCACTTCTCTGGGGTCACACTTGACTTGGGTAAGGTTTTGTAGTTCAGGGTAAAGTTAATGAATCAAGAGCATAAGTGAGTGACAAACAGGGAGCCCATGGTCTCACGTCAAAGTGAGAGACATCTGGGAGAAGTAAGTGACCTTCCTGTCTTCAGAAGAAACTGACCCAGAGACAAGCTGCAAGGGTGACGAATGCTATAAGACTCCCAAAAGATCTTTGGAGTTAGTTTCAGTTCCCTGAGAGGTGCTAGATCTCAAACCCTGAATACATTCCCAGTGAATGTAAGCTTCCTGCCATGCTTTTGTCCTTGTAGATAACTTTGGTCACTACATACCTTCTGAGCTGTGCTGTACTGTGCACCATAACTAAACCCGTGTCCTGGAGGGAGATGTGTCCCACTGTGCAAAGCTAAGCTGGGCAGGACGTGGTGGGTTTTCGGATGGTCCTTAGACCTGCCACATTTCCAGATTAGATACAAACAGCAGTCTCTGCATGAAGATGAAACTAGGAGTAACTGTGATAAATCATAATGGTACAATTAGGATACAGAATTTCTGCAGCAGCAGACAAACCTTGGTATATAACCATGGTGAATGGATTCATAAATGCCTTCCTAAATAAGAGGAATATTTTCTGGCTCAGAGCTCCTGTGGGCCTATGTACTTTGTCTCCAGGTTGCTGTTCTAACAGCTATCATAGGAGGCAGAATCAGACATTGTCTTAATTTTTTTCCATTGAGAGCAAGTCAAGTTTTTTTGCTCAGAGAATTTTACAATATTAGTTATTTAAAATGTATTCAGCTTATGAAGTTTCAACTCTTTTAAAATAGTTTCTTAGCTGCTACACTCTTTTAAAATAGTTTCTTTGCTACATCTATTAGGTTTTGGTTTCTTTTTTCCCTTTCAACTGCTTATCTATTTTTCTCATCAATTGGAATAAGAAAGCTAAACTATTCGAGCCACTTGCAAGTTAAGAAAATAGGAAAGCAAGGTTCAACATTATACTTATCTTGGAATAACAGGATGGGGGGGTACTAATTTCAGCTCTGTCAATGGATAGCTCAGTTATGAAAATGTCAGAGAAAAAGTGAAATGAGTGGCAACTGAGAAATGTGACATACACACACCCTTTTCTACACACACACTTTGTTTCTCTGTATTCCCACTTCCCTTGATGCTACAAGCAAAGAGGGCCACGAGGATGATCAGGGGACTGGAGCACTTCCTGCATGAAGATAGGCTAAGAAAGTTGGAGCTGTTCAGCCTGGAGAAGAGAAGGCCGCATGAAGACCTCACAGCAGCCTTCCAGTATCTGAAGGGGGCTATAGGGATTCTGAGGAGGGACTCTTCATTAGGGACTGTAGTGATAAGACAAGGAGTAATGGGTTCAAACTTAAACAGGGGAAGTTTAGATTGGATATGAGGAAGAAATTCTTTACTGTAAGGGTGGTGAGGCACTGGAATGGGTTGCCCAGCGAAGTTACAAATGATCCATCGCTGGTGGTGTTCAAGGCCGGGCTGGACGGAGCCTTGGGTGATATGGTTTAGTATGAGGTGTCCCTGTCCATGGCAGGGGGGTTGGAACTAGAAGACCTTAAGGTCCTTTCCAACCCTAAGTATTCTATGATTCTATGTTTCAGGATTTATAGTGGTTATCATTTTTCGAAGTATGCCTGCTATAAAGCTTTATAGCAAAGTACTTGTTAAACTAATATCAAGAATTTCTAATGGAAATGTTTAGAATACCTAATTTCCAAGGCCTGATTGTTAGCAACTTAAATTATTACATCAATGAAATTTGCTTGAGGGGGAGCCAAAAGTGATTCCTGTAATGAAATAGAAAGTCCTAGCTGGAGAAAATAATTTTTACAGTGTAACATCTGAAAATCTTTGCAGCTGTTGTATCAAAAGAAAAACTGCTGAATTATTCTAAACTTTCTAACACATGGACATTTTAACATCAAAGATCATGCAACTTGCAAAAGGCAAGAAGTGACTGAGAAGAGTGTGAACAGGTTACACTCCATTTGTTTGAAAACAACCTATACATGACTGAAATGCAATGCCATTATACTCCATACCAAACATCTTGTAATTCTAATGTGCTTATTTTTATGGCTCTTTTTAAAGCTGTAAGAGTGTGGCAACATGGTGGTTTAGGTCTCAGGTTTTAAAATGCCAGTTCTCTTGGGAACTAAAGGTACAAATCCGTACTACCTCAGCTCATGCTTTCATCCTGGCAAGGTGCATTTGATGCTGTTTGCAGCTTTCAATTCTCAAGTCTCACGGACAAAAGCTAACCCCCTGAGATTTTGACTGTTCTGTGTCTACACAAAAGAAGGCTTTGTGGCAGATGTGGGAAGAGGGTTTGGAGGGAGCCATTTCATTTTTCTTACAAATTCTCTTTCTCTGCAGTTAATACTTGCACCTGTGCAAATCTGTGGGCGACAACTCTCCAAATCAGAGGGGTTTGCAGTCCAGCACTGCTGCTACACAAGTTCTTCAGCTGTGAATTGATTTTTCCCAGCTTGAGTCAGCAAAGGTTGCTGTGCATAAGATCTGAAAAAGTAAAGGTGTAACAGGCTATTCTGATGGTGTGGTTGACCAAGTCCCCACCTCTTTAACAGAGGTTGAAATAGACACTAAGTGGGCAGTGCCTGGGTGCATGTGTGTCTAATAAATGATCTACACTCACACACTGAAGGCGAGGAAGCTTTTTGCACAGGTAGAATCTTCTCAGGAAATAAAATATAATGTTGTCAGGGAAGGATATGTAACTTTCATAGCCCAGACTTATTCTATATGCAGAGAAGCGGAATACCATCATACGCACGTACGTGCTTACAATGTATAAACTTAAAATACCAGGGTATGTACCAGTTGAGAGTATAGGGACACTATTCTAGGATGCTCTTCACACTATTACTTTTTAGCAGAGCTTAACAGCAGTAGTAGGTGGCCATCTTGGTAAGAAATTAAGAACAGGAAGAAGAAAAATAGAACCTCACCAAAAAATAGCAAGCATGAAAGTTTCATTATTCATGAGCTACTCTTTTTCCCCACAAAAATTTGCAATTGGAGAAGAATGTTTTCTCAAATTAGTATTTTAATGATGAAGTTTTCTTGCTCATCAGGTAAAGGTTAAGGGTAATGCTGCTTTGCAAATCTTATTTTCTGAGAGGTCTGAATAGATACAGGTTAATTATTTGCTTACAGTAAAGCTCTTCACACCTCTGGTTCAATTTTGTAGATCTCCTGCAGCTGAAGCTCCTGAGAATAGTTACAATAGTTCTTTCAAAGGTCCCATTTTTTAGTATTGCAGCAAAAGTTTACAAAAAAAGTCAGATCAGCAGCTTTTACCTCCCAGTGCAGTCACATATCTGCAAAATTCAAAGCATGGTTCTCTAGAAGCTGTTAATTGCCTGTCAATCATCTGGCACACTAGCAGTTCACACATTTTTGCTATCAACCTAGCAGATTAATAGTGTAACCCAAACAAAAGAACAAAGGCTAAACTGTTCAATTGGGAAGGGTAATGTGTGGTCTTTTCAGGCCAAGATTAACAGAGAAACAGAAAAATGGTGTTCTTTGTAAAACTAAAGCTGCTGTGACCTTCACTCTGGCAAAGAGACTGAATGAGTTCAGCACTATTTGCCAGCAAAACCTGAAACAGCAGGGGGTTGTGGGTTTTTGTTTATTTGTTGTTGTTGTCGTTGTTTTTTTAAAACCGAAACTTTATATTGAAAATCTTTCGAAGTAAAATGAAGTATTAGAATTTATTTGATTTCACTTTCAGGAGTCAGCAGCGTAGCTAAAATTGTTTGGAAAGTGCTGCTAGAAGCTGTTGACCGTTATGCCACAGCCTCATGCTGAATGTATTTTTAGCACCTCTGTGAGTCTATTTTCAGGACAAAACAGCACTGTTTAAAAAAAAGTGTTTAAATTTTTCTCTGGTATCTTTGGGACTTGTATTCTTGGATTGAGGTCATGAGAATAAGGATGCTATTATTACTGACATTAGTATTTTTATAGTTACTTATATATTCATCATAGCTAGGAATTTCAACTGAGACTAGGAGTCCAGTGTGCTAAGCACTGAGCCAACACCAAAGGCAAGCCCCTTAAAATTTCCAGTCCCTCTTTATTGTGAATTTTCCAGCCAAAGCTTCATAATTAAGATTGCAGTGAGATTTGCTCTCTAAGTAGACCAGAGGTGGATGAAAAGGGTGACTTATGCGTGGATTGGCTGCTCCAAAAAAGAATTCTAGCTACCTTTATTGACATTTACTTGGTATTAATTAGTTATCATCCGGAGAGAAAAATTCAGGCTGAAAGAGAAGATATACAAAATGGGCCCTGGCGTTCTTTGATTTCTTGAAGCAGATTTTGTTTCCAAAGGTCTAATGATATGCAGTTCTCCGTTTACTTCTGACTTTTTGCTCCTTACCATACCCATGTCCGCAACCTTCATTGTTCTAATACAATACTTTTTCCAGGATTGCAAGATTGATTTGAGTCGCTGAAGTGATCAACTACATAATGAAGCAATTGGGAAGCGTTCTTAGCCCAGACCATTTCAGCAACAGAAGAGCAAGGGTGGGCATCAGCAAGCTGGCAGGGAACAGCTGGCACCCGCTGCATTGCTGCAGCAGATGCACCACACTCTCATACCCTCAGTCTCTGTGTTGTGACCCCTTACTTTAGAGAACAGATATTCTCTTCATTGCTGCTGTTGCCACTCCCAAATAATATTTGCTTTCCAGGCCAGATGAATCAGAAGCCCTGGAAAGTGTTAAAAGGCAAAAATCAGAGAGTATGGAGGAAGATTCAGCCATAGTCTGACTCCTGACAGGGCCAGGAGGCTCCCCCAATAGTTTCTGCAGCAATTGCTTGAATTTTCTCTGAGCAGTACCTCCAGCCTCTGCACTGCTCCCAGTGTCTTTGGCTCAACCTTATAATGTCATCCTTGCTTGTAGTCTCATGATCAGCTTACATCGTCATTTGCTGTCAAAGAATCAGTTCCCATTGAGCAATAGCCATGTATTCAGTCATCTTCTTGTGTTTTCACACGTTTTCTCATATGTGCCACTGTGCACTTGGGAGGTTGCAGCAGCTAAAGGATGAAACCCACAGTCATGAGATTTCAGGGCTCTTACTTAGGATAAAGCAAGGCATGGAGTCAGTGTGAAACCACATCACAAGTATCTTAAAGATTTAAGTTTTTTCACAGCCAAAGAAAAGGAGGACCAAGAGTGGCAGGGTACATCTGGGTGAGGAGCCTGGTGGTTTGCAGGTATTTCTCTCTGGTGAAATCTATACTTCCTAGTTGGATGAGTGGCTGAAATACAATCCTTGGAAAGCAACAGCATTGGAAGCTTGTAAGATGCCTGCAGGTATTTAAGTTTGTGTCAGGAATGGCCATGTGAGCTACATGTCTGGGGACCTGTCGTGTCTGTTGTAACTGTCCACAGGTCACTGCATACACTTCTGAAAGGTTCACATACTTCCCATGGAAACCTGACTGATACCCTACTGCATCAGTGGCTTCCACAAACTGTGCAGCTGATGAAGATGTGGAAACTAGCTTATCTTTCAAAATAATTATTTAAAAATTCTTGTGACTATATATAGGTCTGAAAAGTGCAAGTCAGCTAACCTGAATAGTTGGCTTTGAAATTTCAAGATAATTTAAATTATCTATGTGATCCATAGTGCTGCCATTTTCGTTCCCTGATTCAATGCACATAATTCATAGAAAGAGATTTCTAAAATACAGCTCTATGGTTGAATGCAAAGTTTGTTTTTTTGTGAATATTCTGCAATATTAATTTGAAATTTTTCATTGCTAGAGATATTCAATTCAGTAAACTCATTCATTTGCCTATAAATTTTTGATGAGTAATAAGGTATCCAACCTTCTTTACTGAAGGATGCAATTAGCACTATTTTATAGTCATAAAAAATAGGAAAATTTTAGCCTGGAATCAGAGCCAGGAGACTTTCAACTGCAGTCAAAGAAACTAAAGTAAGAACATATATTAAATGTATGAGGAAGAATATTTCAGACCTTAGAAAATCAATTGAGAAGTAATGAACATTGATGAACATATAAAACTTGCAGAAAGTCTCATTCATTGTGAGCTTCAATAAAGAGCATCTCATTTGTCTGCTACAGAGCTGGAGCAGGATGTATTGCACTACATAGTGAATATTTTGTTTTGCTTTTTATTGATCCAAGTGGGAAATACAGATTGTACTGTAGAGCATGAACTGGATTCAAAGCCACTAAAGCCAATTGAAAGATTTCTTTTGATTTCAGGGTGTTTACTGCAGCTTACGTCTGTGAAGTGTAAGTTGCACAATCAGTGGAAATTGGTTACAGTCTTGGACCAAACTGAAAAATATTCTCTGTTTGGTTTTGAGGTTTCTCCCCACACACACATACAAATGGACCCTAGCTATTTCCTAGCCTTTCCTTCTATGAATCTAATGTCAGGGTCTGATTGGAGAAAAACCCCAGTGATGGAACTTGTTTCAGTTCGTGATCCCAAGAGTGAAATTAAGACACGAATGAGGTCAAGTACCGTAATCAGACAGCTTGTTTATTGCAAAAAGACAGTTATTGTAAAAAAGGGAAGTTATTGCAATAAAGAGGTGTCGTGGTTTAGGCCGTAAATCAGCCATGCAGTTTGCTACATGGAGAATCAAAAGAATGCAACTCCCACAGGTTGA
>JAOEHX010018408.1:13209-23303 GCA_025448015.1 Bolborhynchus lineola | reverse complement strand
AGGGACTGTAGTGAGAGGACAAGGGGTAATGGGTTCAAACTTAAACAGGGGAAGTTTGGATTGGATATGAGGAAGAAGTTCTTTACTGTGAGGGTGGTGAGGTACTGGAATGGGTTGCCCAAGGAGGTTGTGAAAGCTCCATCCCTGGCGGTGTTCAAAGCCAGGTGGACAGAGCCTTTGGTGACATCTTTTAGTGGGAGGTGTCCCTGGGCATGGCAGGGGGGTTGTAACTAGATTATTTTAAGGTCTTTTCCATCCCTAACTATTCTATGATTCTAATATCACAATCACTAAATGTAAGGCCACTGCACATCCCTTCTTACAGCTCATCTTCACTGGTTGCTCTCAGAGGTAGCTGAACATACCCATATCCATACAATAGACTTGTATCCTCTCTAAATAACATTCACAACCTGGTCAAGGAGAGGTGCCAAGCAAAACCTAATTACTGATATCTGTACAGACATGCTAATGCAGAAGGTGCCCCTGCCTGTAGTCGGGTGTTTGGAACTGGACGTTCTTTAAAAGTTTCTTCCAACTCAAACCATTGTTTGATTCTGTGATTCTGTGATTCCATGACAGTAGTTATAGGAACAACTGAAAATGCTCCAAAATCTTCTCCTTAATGTCAGAATGATCCAACCTGCATATGATAATAGAATCATAGAATAGTTAGGGTTGGGCAAGCCCTCACAACCATACATAGTTCTATAGGGTCTTAAATCAAGAAGCAGTCTTTGCCTGTCGAAAATTACAAAAAAGGGACCTACATTTACCAGTTTCATACCTGCATCAAACTCTGTTGTAAACTTACAGTTGTTGGTCTTTGCATAGTAAAGGGGATATTTACTTATTCTCAGAGCATTTCTATACGCATTATCAAAAGCAAGTTTTGCCTTTTGGAGTCACTGATAAAGCATGTGTTTTCCCCAAATGTCTTATAAAGGCTATCTGAGGTTGGTACCAGTAACAGCCTACCTTTGGAGTTGTATCTTTGCCATTCAAAGCTGTGGGTAAATATATAGAACTGCATAGTCCAACTGAACCAGAGGAACTCCAGTCTGATGTTTTTCTGGGACCATCAAAACTATCCGTTGGACTGTAGAAAAATTACTGTACAAGTATCATTTTCAGTTTCACATACCTGCAAAGCTGCTCTATCATGACATTTCTGCACATTTCCTTTGACTTGCATTTATAACACCTCAAAATAGAGTTCAGTCTCCAATCGTTTAAATGTGCTTCCTGTTTTGAAGAGACATTGAGGAGGATCTTGAAGTGAAGTGTCTGCAGTTTTGTATGCTAATCATACTCACCAGAGTTATGTTCTTAATAATGCAGATTGTTTCCTGGGATACTGCAGCTCTTCCCCAACCTCTTGACATCCACATGTTTGATTGCATTCATAAATTGCACACAGGCACTAATAACTTCTACTGATGTTACACTGCATTTCACTCTGATCTTTGACTCAGCCCCTCTTTCACTCCAGGACTTTCTCTAATGTTATAAGTTTAGGAAGAGTTAAGGAGATTGAATAGAGATGATAAGAAGGACATGATGGACCTGCATTTCAGTCTTGAAAACATCTATTCACTGGTAATGATGCAAATAATGGACTATTTATTTTTTCCTTGACATAAAACAATGTTGCTACTACATAGTCACACAAATCAAATTTTTGATGAGTTCTAGGCTATGAGCAAGAAATAGATTGATTATGTTTTTCTCTTGGCCTGCTCCTCTTTGAAATATCTATCACCAGTCAGGAGAAATATCAAGTACCGGGTCTGAAGGAATCCACTATCTCTAGCTTTTATTTCATTAACAAGCAAATCTGTCCTCATCAGTGTGCCAGATCATCAACACGTATTCCAATTTCTGTACACATCAGAATATATCAACCACAATTACATTACGTAGAGGGTAAATCACAGAGTAATTAATGTTGCTAATAAGCAGCATACAACGTCTGACTCAGTCTTAAGAAACTCAGGGAAACATATCCCCCTGACTTCAGTAAGATTTGAAACAGCTTTCTAAAGATTTGGATCTACACCTGGCTTATGATACAACCACATGTTGCAGTAAATGGACTTATTACCTGTAGGTCAGTGCACTCCTACTTCATCAGGATCTACTGAGAAAAAGCATCTTTTATGCTTGTGTGTCTGCTCAAAAAAAAAAAAAAAAAGTTGCATTTACTCCAAATTATTGCCTGCTTTGAAACTACACTGGCAAAAAGAATGTTGCGTACAGGACAATGTGTGTTATACAAGAAAAAAAATATCTTACTAGTAAGCACAATACGTTACCGTGTACTTCACAAGTATGGTAGGTATGATTCTTTCTGAAAGATTTACCAACCCTCTTGATCCAAATCACAAAAGCCATGATGGTATGTCTTTGAGTACTCCTCAGGCTGCTGTTTAGATGTGCTGGAGAATGAAAGCTGCCTTCCCTTCCTTGTCTTAGTCACATCCAGCAGAAAGTTACACTAGAAAGTAAACACAAAATATGCAACTATATATATATATCTCCTATAACATTTATTCTGCATTCATACCCTGAAATATATGATTCAAGGGTGAAAAAGTCCCTTTCATAAGCTTCCTAAGTTTTATCTGGTTCTTTTTCAAAGCATCTGATGTAATCTAATGTAAAATCCATGTGGCCAAACTGTGAAGATACAAGCAAAAGACTGTGCTTATAGAAATATAATTTGTCTCTTCAAGAAAATTTCAGGCAGTTTGTTTCTGTTTATTTTGGTCTCATTAGTCTGCGACTGCATGATAAATTACTTAGGTTAAGGGTAATTTAGTTTATGGCACATATGGTGTGAAAGGTTATTCCTTATTGTGTTGTTGTCACATAAAATCTACCTTTAAAAAAGTGAAGTCTTTATGTCACAATAAACAGAAGCCATATAGATATTGTGTAGCAAATTACATACTGGGTAATAATCTATAAAATTTTATTGTCTTATGAGGTTTGCATTGATTAGAATTTTACCCAAAAGCAAAGCATTACTGTTTCTCCAAGAGACTGAAATAAAAGGAAAATAGAAATCTCCATTACAGGTTTGGGTGTTTTTTTGGTTTTTTTTTTTTTGTTTTTTTTTTTTTAACTGTAGCCACCAGAAACGTCTCTGAACTATTCAATTAATTTCCTGGGCATAGCCTACAGTTCACTTTACCTCTTCCCTGTGCATGACTGTGAAAACCCAGTGAGCTGCTTAGCACTGAAGTTCACCACAAAGCCAGCAAACAGCTCCTGACACAGGGCTATAATTGCAAGATAATTCTGTAAAGCTCCTGTTTCCACATTTCCACTGTGAGATGTTAGTGGTTTACTGTTTGTGTGAGTGATTGCACTGGCTGGAGCTGTGAGTGAAAAATCAACAGTTTGTGCTGTTCATTTTTCACAATCATCTGCTTTCTGAAATGCACGATTTTGTGGAAGCAAATGCCAATGCTTAGTCATGGTTAGGCTGCAAATCTGACCATTTACACTCCACAGGCCACAGGAGAGTATATCAGAGACAGCATTTTAAACCAAATAATTTTTGTTGCTTAATGAAAATGGAGAAGGAACAAGGTGGCTGATTTTTACCTGATGACTGATGGGAACAGATATTTTTCTTATGGATACAGACTGTTTCACCAAGGCAAATATAACATTTCCAATACTGACCCACAACTGAGACTCTAGACTTTCAGGGCAATTAGACACATGGTCGATTACAAAGTAGAAGTTACAAACAGAAAATACAAGGTGTAGCATTGCAACCCCAGAAATAAAACTGTCAGGGATGCTGACTTTCTCTGCCCCTGTAAAAAAACTCATGATACAGGAACTATACAAATCTCTCAGAAGTTGTATTAGTTTCATGACATATCTTCAAAATGACCTGTTCAAGGACTGGCCTTTTTCTGTGCTTTCCCCTGATCTACGGAGATATTTATCAGCCTGGGTAGTGTTATCATGGGTTTTTCAGTTTCATTTGGGTTTTGTTTGTCTTTTTTTTTTGCATCAGGAGAACATGGGAGAAAGAATACTTGGCAGGAAGGCTTCATCCAGAGAAAGACCATTGATTGGATTCCTAGCAATGTTTTGTATTTGGATGAATTTTCAGATATCTATATCCTTAAAGTAGAAGGACTTTATATATAAAGTAGAAGGACTACAGATGTACACATTCTTTAAAGATGTAGTAAAACTACTGATCCTTAAAGCAGGGAGGTGATACATAAACAAGTCTGTTATTAATAGTATTAATTTGCATTATTCTATCCAGAAGAGAGTAATAGTAGCTGTCCATGTGGATCAGCATTATTTTACACACCTAATGGCAGATGAGGCCAAGTTGCCAATATTTTACAAGCCATATTCCAGTGATTTATATTGCATGGTAGAAAGCAACCTATCAGTGACAAATACCTTCACTGAAAACACATTTATTGTATTTGAACCTGTCTGTTGGACTATGCTTTGCCCAAAGTTGATCACCAGGCCACAGCCTATGGAATTACCCACTTCAATAATCAGTATCTGACTCTGATGAACTATAACATAGGCTTCTGTATTGTTCTGAATAAATGAGATGGTATAAGTGATATGACAGGCAATGCATTGGTGATAGTGTATAGAACCATTAAGCTTAATACATAAAAAGAGGCCATAAAAATATGTATAAACATAATCAGAAATAAAGTTAAAAATACATTTAAGGCTGTGGTTGCTGATCAAGCATAAAAGAATGAAAAATGCCCTGATTCTGCATCAACGCATGAGGATACCAGGCATTACACACTATATGGCCTTGTTCAGGTCAGCTCTCAGATTACTTGTAGTCCTCCACATTCAAGTTCCTGTGCCATTTGAAGTGAGTGAGGTGGCTGTTTTTACGTGATGGTGTAAATTTTGGCTACTCCCTTGACTGCTATACCCAATGCTGGTAATGCTGTCTATGCTGGCAACGGACACTCAACAAAAAGTTGCAAGAGATGGCCCCAGGATGGTCTTACATGATGCTACTGCCCTAATCAACCCACAGGGGTTTGGATTAAACTCCTGCTGTCTTATGAACATCTTTTATACTCTCTCAACATCCCATCTCACATTCAGTAGAAAACTAGCTTTAGCCACTTAGTTGAAAAAGAAACCACTCACACTGCTGGTGAGAGGGTCAGTTCTAGAAAGAAAATTGGACACATCTTACAGTAAAACCAAGCCATATATTTACAGCCCATATAAAGGAACTTTCACCTTCACAGGGAGAGGAGAAGCACATGGGAATGACACAGCCTTGAAGACCTCCTTTCTCCCCCAGCCCCAGTTGCAGGCCACTGCATACACAGGAAAAAAAATCTGGAACTGAGATTAATGACAGGGTTGCGGTGTGCTTTTCCTGCCATATTTTCTTAATCAATTTTCCATTTTGGACTTCCTGATTGGAAGTATGGTCTTTAAATGGGAGATCCCACAAGAAATGTTAATAAAAAGGATCTCATCTGGTTTTACTTCAGCTTCACTTAGACTTATATTTTCTTACTACTTTTAACTCTTTCAAAGGTCACAGGCATCACCCAAGCATTCATGGCACATACCACTATTAAGTGTTTGATTTTGTCCTGTTTACAATGAAGTTTGCAACATTTTATGATATAACCTTCTGCAAGATAGTTCAGAAAATCACCAGTGACTGGTACCTGTGATTTAGCTTTAGCATATCTCATGAACAATTCCTAACTTGTGGGTTTTTTTCTGTCAAAATACTTCTTATGCATCTGTGGGTATGGATGAGAGTTTTGCATGGCTTACTCATACTTCACTGCACTTAACAGAGCCCCCTGGTGAGTCAGGGCTTTAGTTTTGGGTATTGCTGCTGGTTGCTCTGGCTGCTTCAATGATCCCCTCAGCATTGTCAAACAAAGTGGTTTTCTGTTAATTCTTTTCAGGGCTTAGATGGATTTTCAATCAATCTTGTTGAGAAAGTCAGCCAGCCAAAGAGGTAAAATCGTGACATGGTTAGTCATTTATATTTTACCCTGGATTAGTGAATGAGGTACTTTTTGTCAGTTCTTACACTTCATGCATAACTTTTATTCTACATTTTTTGACAAAAGTTTGATTTTGGCCATCTTTTGCTTGTGTCTTCCAAATCAGTCCTCTGTATCCCCAACCCAAAGTTTGATATCATCCATTATTCAACACCTTCAACAAGACTAACTTTAAAACTAGTAATCTCTCAGTAAAGCAGTGCAATTAATGCTGAAATACCTCAAGTACAGAATAATACCAAATAGCACTCCCTAGAGCCTTCCTCAGGGCATCACAAAATACCAGTAGCCTTCCTTGAAGTCTGTAGGTATCAAATATTCTTTAAGATTTAGTGGTAGATCCTAGCTCACCTAAGTGAGCCTTTTACATTAAAATGCAGAATATTTTTCCTGCAAATTTAACACTGGACTCTACACCAGCTCACAGTGCATCCATTTTATGCCAGATTTGAATAATCAAAATGTACCTCCAATGCTGCTTGTTGCAATAATGCACTTTGCCCACTTTATTTTGATCTATCATTTTTATCACTCTGTAATTCATCATACAGATTATCCATTGTTTTCCGTAGGTGCTGCTGCCCCATAACACCCAGGCTAACCTGGCAGGAAGGATGGTGCAGAGCACCCACCACTACAGCCCCCTACAGCTATGGAAGAGGGTGTTAACACGCTGGAGTTTTCCTACTCCTTGAGATATCAGTCTATGGCCTGCTTTTCGACTCAACTTTTGCTGGCTGCAGTAGTGTATGTTTTATCTGAAAATATTGCATTTACTACAATATAAAGAGGTCATTATTGTTCGGCTACATTTACCATTGTTCTTTCTTCCCTTCCCTCTCTTTCCAATGTCTTCCTAGAATTATCTAGTATATACTATGCTCACTTATTCCTGCTCGCACAAGATACAACACAGTTATGTTTCTTCCCCCAAGCTCAGTGTCCTCAGAGGAGTATTTAGGTTAAGAGCAGTTTATTCCTGGCTGAAACTGCAGCAATTGTGTGTGGGCTCATAAGTCCGGATTCTCCTTTGCTTCAGGCAGCTGCTAAAACACAAGGTGATGTCTCAGATGGAGACAAAAATGGAGAGGTGCAATAGTGGGGCATGAAGCACCCCTGCCGTTGCGGCAAGGATGATCCCCACAGCACAGACTGGTGTTTGCGGCATGGCAGCAGCACAGGGGTGAATGATCCTATTAACAGACAGAAACACACAGGGAGATCTGGCCAAATGATGTAATAAACTTACAGCCCTCTGCCCAGCTGTCCCCCCAGCAAACATGGAAAAGAAAAACTTATGTGACAGCTGCTGGAGGCAAGAGCCTTCACTGAATAGTGGAAAGCAAGAGAATGCTGAGGATGCACTATGAACTCAGTCGCAGCTCTGTTATCTGCTTTTCAGGCAGCCGCACCTGAGCAAGGTGCTCTTCTCATCATATTTCCATTTCCCACCATAGCTCTGTTCCTCACCATAGCTCTGTTTCCCATCATATCATACCTCCTGCCTGGGACAGGGGTGTTTCATGGGGAATGTTTGCACTGGTACCAGCCTGACTTTATCCGGGTCAGAGGTTCTTGGTGCTTAAGCAGCAATGACAGCAAATATTTACAGTACTTTTAGTTCTACAAGAAATCTCTCCTTGAAGAATGAATCTTTTCCTTTTTTCACTTTTTAAGTAAGGTTTTGCAAAGAAATGCATGAATAACTGTTCCTCGTTGAGCGATGTATGAAATGAAGATTTTCCTTTTAAGTAGAAAGTATCCCTCTGACAAGTCTTTACTCTGTGGCTATGCCCTCACCAAGCAGATGGCTATACAGCTGGCTGGGCATTACACAGTAATATAGTTGGTAAATATAGATATTTAGTATGGATCTTTGGGTGGGAAAAGTGAGACAGGATTGAAAATACAGACCTAACTCATGGATACAATAGAACAGAGGGACCAGAGCAGGTTTTAGGGCAGTGAAATTAGACCTGCACCTCCAGTGGCTTCAGAATAATACTGGGAAGGAGAGAGTTAAAAATATATATGGCTTTTAGCTTTGTATGATAGCTCCAGAAAGGACTAGGTCACCTCTGTGGAGAGTCTTCAGCAATATGTCATAGCTAATGATGTCAGTGCTGAGAAAAAGGTGGCAGTTTAAGTGACTGTAATAGGGGTAAAACCTCTAACCTACTGTGCAGCCTAAGTGCTCTTGTTAAATCAGCAGACAAAACAATTTCTGGGAGAGAAATTTCCTCAGTGCCCAGAACTGCCAGCGTTTGCAGAGATTACCCGCTACTACCAGCCTAAGAAAAACAAACCCATTTTGGGCTAAGTGCCTGAATGAAAGAAATTAGCAGAATGTCATCAGTTCGAGGAGAGCTGCAGTACCACGGACCAGCTACAATTCAATATGTAAAAAACACAGTATGCAGCAGTCACCATCCAGCATTTATCTGACTCTAAATCAAGCATTAGAAGTAGCTGTAACAGTGGCTGCTACCAGACATGCCAGAGAAGTGAAACCAATTCAAAAAGGATGCTTAGCAGCTGCAAAGGAGACAAGCCTGGATACACAGCACGTATATCCAAACTGTTTGTGCTTCCTCTGTGGAGAACACTCCCACAGCACAAGTAAGATGCTTGGTTTTCTTTACTTGGCTCAAGGACAGACTCCTTGGAAGCTGTAAGACTCTAGTCAGAGCACAGGCCACTGCAGACAAACCCAAACTCTGCCTACCAAGGCTGCTGAGAGTTTTCAGATGAGGGTTGTGAATGCTTGACAGTCCATGTGGCACAGCTGTCTAATTTAGGTGATAAAAATCTACATTTTATCTGGATTCCTTTACAACTGGAGGAAGCACAATTTATAGTGAGGTTTCCTCTGGTCCTGCTGCTTTTGTAATTTCATGGTAGGATTATCAGAAACTGCTTCGAGACATGAAGTTTACAGAAAGTTCAGTGCTTTTAATCCCCATTTCTCCCACCAAAGACACCACTTACATGCTCTATGTGCCAAACTCAGCGTATGCACTACTTGAGAGGGAATGTCTTGGAGAAGTGAGTTTGAACTGGTAGTGTACATTGCACCAGGTTTTCAGAACCAATGACAAATATTCTGTGGTCCAGCAAGACCTATTTTTGGTGGACTCACCCCCCAGTGGACAAGACACTTGGACAGGATGAGGTCTAAAATGCACAAAAGCAAAAGATGTGTTTGAAGGGCAAATAATAACTGAACATCTGAAAATTCATTCGACTGCAGGACACCTAGTGCAGCAAATGGCTTCTCTATTTCCAATCTTAATCACAGGGGTGCGAGAAAAGAAAGGTGCTGGTGAAAGGTACTGGTCGTCTCATGCTTGCTAATAACATAGCCTAGCATGTCTTTTGCCCAGAATAGAGATCATTTTCCTCATTAACCTCCTAAAATCTTCCTCTCCTCAAGTCTATCAGCGCTGGAGTCTCAGCACTGTGGAAAGGTGAATGCATGCAGTCCATAGTGCAGTGTGATAGCAACAGCTCTCACACTCGGCACTCAACAAGATGCTGTTTCATCAAAACCCAACCTCTTCAGAAGTACACCATCACTGACAGAATTTTCTGTGGGAAGATTTCTCAAATACATGAGAAAACTGCAGGACTGAGGTTCCAGAATAGCCTGGAGTTCAGGCACAAGGTTACAAGCGATGATGAAATTTCTTCTCTACCTAAACAGTGACCTCCTGCACCCCTGGAGAGCGGCCTAAAATCAGACTACTGACTGCTGTGGGCAGGCCTATCCCAGATTTTAATAATTTTGAACTGGAAAAGCCTTCATGAGTAAGGTTCAGCAAGAACAACTGTGGGTAATCTACCCCATAGAATCATAGAACAGTTAGGGTTGGAAAGGACCTGAAGATCACCTAGTTCCAACTCCCCTGCCATGGGCAAGGACACCTCACACTAAACCATGCCACCCAAGGCCACATCCAACCTGGCCTTGAACACCACCAGCAATAGAGCATTCACAACTTCCCTGGGCAACCCATTCCAGTGCCTCACCAC
>JAOEHX010018408.1:0-13109 GCA_025448015.1 Bolborhynchus lineola | reverse complement strand
CCTCAGTCAGGGCCGGTGCCGCCTCTCCTGGCGCCGCGCCGGGAGTCAGCTCCTCGCGTCCGCTGAGCTGCCGGCCCTGGGCAGCGCCTGTCGAGGACTTGAGGCTCCCTCGGTGCCTGTTGCTGCTCCGAGTCGAAGCTCCGGGATGCCGAGCCTCCCCCGGTCAGGCGCTGCAGGCGTCCCCTCGACTCTCATCGAGAGTAGCAGGTTGTAGACATGAGATGATACTACTGATGCCCAGACCACCAGCTCCCCTGAGACAGGCTACTACAGCCCATTCCACACTGGAATCAGAATTAATAATAATACACCACTTTCAATAGCAGAGGATCCTTGTTTTCCAGCCAGCCCATGGAACAAATTTAAGAAGAGATTCCTTGCAGGCACTAGCACACATATGGACTTGGGATCCTCATGCTTTGGTTACAGCCACAGGAGAGCATAATTCATTACCAATTCTCATATTTTTCCAAATAATCTTATCTATAAAATGGCTTCTATTGGTAATTACATCAAAGTGTCTTGAAGAAAAGTCAGTATTTAGAAAAATTAGGAATCATCTTTTTTATATTTGAAATGCCTCTGGTGAGAGCTGTGATCAGATCTCAGAGAGGGTTATTGTGTGCCTGGGCAGATGGGTCACCTGTGTTTGTATACGGCTAATAAAAAGAGCTATCTGGAAGCCAATTATATTAGTTCCCATATTATTATGTTGTGTAAAGAGCAAGGACATAACACCGTTTCTCTCATCTTTCTGCTGTTTTCCACCTTTTTTAACAAGAGCATTACAGCAGATGCTGTCACGAATTTTACAAAACAAACTGCCTTTCTGACCATGTTTATCCAGTTCTTCTTGTCTTTATAGGCTAGAAACGTATTAGAGGGTCTAAGTGAGGGAAATTACTCTTCTCTCCCACTCCCTCCTCCCATCCGTGTTCCAGTCATTCTCCTGAGCACTGCATGCTGTGGAGTTTTCCCTCTTGCCGAAGACCCAAACCACAAAGACAACCTCACAGAACATATGTGGCTACCTGGATACTTAGTTACGTTGACTGTCAGTCAACCCCTATCATTTCGTCCTGTACTGATCTCCAAAAGGGCCTGAGATCCTGGCAAAGCCCACCCCCAGGCTTCCTTTTGATAATGATGAGAGAGTAAGCGTGAGTGGTGGCAGCACACAGAGCCCACCTATGGCGAGCAAGATGCCATGGCTAGAGAACGTTCTTAGTGTGGACAAAGCCATGCTCCTTTGCTGTCCTGAAAACAGGTTAACCAAATCACAGCATCATCCCAAGGGATAATAATATAGGAGGTTTGCAATAACAAGTCACTTAGAGAAAAAAAAAAAAAAATAAAAAAAAAAGGAAAACAGGAAAAAGAAAAAAAGAAAACCAGGAAATAAGCCAGTAACATGTAACCTGATTAAATGCTGCACAGCTGCTGCTAGCAATACAGAAGAGAAGCTGTTTCCTGTCCTCAAAAAGACTGTGGAGACTGCTGTACTCATGGAAATGCAATCACGTGCAAGCAGGAGAATTATTCTTTTCTGTGTTCACTAGTGATTCACTGTTTTGCCCTTTCCTCTTTTCAGGTGACTCAGGGAAAGTCCTGTCCCATTACCTCTTGGACTCTGCATCTTGGTGAGGAAGCAGGAAAGTATGGAGTGAGCCAGGCTGGAAGCTGGCCACTTGATAGGGAGAGCTCAAGAGGAGATAGTTTTAAGACATGTGTTTCTTGTACTGTGCCCTTCCCACAATTTCAGAAGCTGATCACATTGCCTGGGAACAAGCCTTAGAAGACCTCAGCATCCAGCTATGCCAAAACACTCACTTGGCCAAATTCTTGTAGACAACAATAACTACAGGCAAGAGTCTGCTGCAGGGACGCCCTTGCTTCAGGCTTGGGCAGGGGTTTGTTATCCGAGTTAACTCAGCAGTGAAGTCAGGATCTAGTGAGACTTTAGTATAATATTTCTTATAGAAAACAAAAAACCAACCAAAGAGCAGTTTTGTAAGGCAAATTACAGAAAATGGAGTAAGTTGTTTATAGTCTTTAATGATCTCTTTGTCTAAGGAGGGACAATCATCTTTACAGTCCCTGAACAAATGGGTGGAAACACCTTTCATCCTCAAGGTTAAAAGCAGAATAATGTGCTGACTGATTGACTCTGAGTTATCGGGCAGAGCCAGGGCCTCTGCAGCTGGGTGGGAGCCCACTGGGAGTCTCCTGGGGGAGAGGAAATGGAGCTGCGGAGAGAAAGGTGCAGAAAAACTCCGTCTTTTCTTCTCTGCCTCAGTCTGGAGATCCTAAAACTTTTGAAATTGACATGTGCAAGTCCCAGTGAATGTTTTTGTGCAAAATCGTCTCTATAGCAGTTTGCTTTATGATGACCTGATCCCTTTAGCAACCTCCCAGCATTAAGATAGAGTCTTCCATATGTCTGGTGCTTTGTCTCACACTAGCTGTCTGTAGCTGTTTTCTCAGCAAGGCAGAGAACTCTATGTGCAATGTCCTGATCTATTTTGTGAAGGCTTATTTTTATTTTCCATGATTTAGCTATTTGAAGATGCTTGGTTCGCTTTGTGATGGTGTGGTGCTTTTCTTGCATATTCTGTGCTTGTAGAAAGAGTTTGTGTGAACAAAAGAAATCTGAAGGAGTCTGCTAGTTTGTAAATGGAAATAAGGTCACTTAATCATCTAAGTGCTGGGAGGTTTCTTTAGTGTCCCAGAGATGATAACCACTAGAACAGGTAGTTGTCATTGTGAAACTGTGCCTGAAGTTCTTTGTGTGTTCTCAAAGAGGGATTGCCTAGAAGACTATGCTATAAATTTCCTTGTGCACATAGTTATAATCAACTTTGAGTGTAGCCTTTAGTAAGAAGCAGTACAGGATTTCCTGAGACAGGCTTTCTGGTGTTGATCCTCTGCAAAAGCATTCCCTTGCAAATCTGCTACAGAGGTTGGAAGGGGTCAGCTGCACTGGGGCGGGGGGGAGACTGTGGGCAAGCAGGGCAAAATTAGGATTTTTTTTGTGTATTGGTCTCTCTGAAACAAGTCCTATGTCAGGAGGGTAAGTAACATCTAGCTGACCTCTGGGAAGGGTTTAGTGGAAGGTGGTCTGCGGAATAAAGTCAGACATAATTTTAAACAAAAGGAATATCGTCTTGTAGCAACATTCAGCTAATACAGTTTCTGGAGGAAAAGAAAAATCTGATATTTTGAAGAGATGATATATTTTCATGTGCTCATGAGAGAGAGACAAACATTCTCCTAATGAAAATTTTCAGTTCAAATAGTGATTCGTGCAAAATGCAAATGCATAACTTTGAGTTTCAAGTCCCCCTGAGGATGCTGTCACTTTGTTCGGTGATGGCAATATTTGCTTCAACTGCAAGAAATTAATTTTAGGGTAGCTTATTTTGCACTACAAACCTTTTTAATACTGATCATAAAGCTTGAAGAAGAGAGATGTCTCCTATTTGATTTAAAGCACTTAAGTTGTCATATATTATCGATAATTTTATCTCAGCATGGAAGGTAACACTTCTAATACAGGGTGATCAGTACCTCATCAGCATTTGAAAACTAGAGCTACATACATTGGTGTGGTTTTTGCGCAATAAAATGTGATATGTGATAGATGCTAACTTCATCTAGGTACTGATTTGGGACTTTTTAGTGTCATAAAACCTCTAAAGCAGAAACCTGGGGAATGTGAAACACTGACATAGTGGCTCTGGAGCACCAATGCAAAAGCTGGCTGATGAAGATGGATTATTTGTGGTGGTGTCTGGAATTACAAACAGCGCAGAGTTCACTTGCACACACAAAAACTTCCAGAACTTGCAGAACTTTCCATATACTGGATGTGGAAGGAGTAGTTTGACAAATCCCCTCTCTTTCAGGTTGGAGAAAAGGAGGGGAGGAGGAAATGGTACTTCAGAGAGGCAAATTGTCTGATTTTGAAATTGCAATATGAAAATGGTTGCAGTGTTGACAAAAGGACAACTCTTTATTTAAATAAACTGTAGAGTGTTTGCATCTTGTTTAACCATGCAGTTATGTATGTGCAGTAGGAAATTGTTAGCATTGAACCTGATTGTGCACAAGCTGTCGGAGGAGACCCTTTACATGTGCAACACCTGTCTGAATCAAAGTATTCACCCAAAAAAGAACTATGGGAATGTATGATTTAATGTAAAGCAGTAGCCAAGCATTTTCTTGCTTCTGGAGCCACAGACTTCCAAAACTTTTCATAAAACTTTTCATACTATATTTTCTTTACAGTTATGTCATACTGTGTAAACAAAGACATCAAAACTAAAACTTGCAAATCTTCGGATTCAAAACCCAAAGTTCAATATATGTTATGAACTTTTTTTAAAAAAAAATCATTAAAATGAGCAACAGGGAAAACTTTCTTTTTAGGACTTAAATTTTCCTGAAGATTTATGCTTATTGCTTTTACACCCTCAGCTGGTAGAAATTACATTATGCTTTCATTACCCACTTCATCTTTTAATATGCTGGAGAAAGTCATATGAAAGTGCCAAAATTAGCACTGTCATCCTCTGTGTTGTCTGTTTTACTGCAGCACAGAGCTGTAATATACTCAAATAATATACCTGTGGTGTCTGTTACTAGCACAGTCTCCTGTTCTGTTTGACTTGGACCTCATGCATACAAATTCATTATATACATTTTTTTCTCTTCCAAGAAAGTATGCGTTTGGAGCATCAGCCATTTAGAGACATACAGCACAAATCAAGCAGTGAATTTTCTTCATTCTTTACCCCTTATACTAATAAAAATTATGAAAGAAGGAAAAAACCAACAGCACAGAAAATGCAGTTCCCCCAGCATTATTCACATTGCAGCAGACAGCACAATTCTGTACTTACAGATCTTAACAGTGAAATGTCTCAGGATCTTTACAGTTTTCTGCAGAACTGTTTCAAGCTCTCAGCAAGCCACAGTGTTCATTGAGGCAGAACAGAGCCGTATGGAAGGTCTATGCAGCTGGGAGATAATGGAACTATTTTCCCAGCTGGGACTACAAGCCTTTTATCCACTGAGCATTGCGTGTCTCTTCACTGGTATTAACCGTGAAATACACTGCTTTCCTGTTGTATTCATGTTAGTACCAACACAATTAGTGATTGAATCAGATAAACAGCCACTACAATATACATATTCCTATCTGGAAATCCTGAACGTATGAAAATTAGCTCTGTGTGATCATCCCTCAAGGAAGCTGAGAGAGCGAAAACGCAGCTGTCATATAAGTAGTATGGAAGATTAAATGTGCTCTTGTTATTCTTTTCATACAAATATGAGCTCCTGTCAGGTAGTCGGAAACCTCTCTCCTTGAAAACTGGGTCAGCACTTGGTATTGGGGTTGGAACAGGAATGGGAATAAATTTGTTTAGTCCTGTGTCCCACGGTTGCTTCCTGAGCTCCATAAAATTAAGCTTGCAGGATGTGAGTCGATACTTAGATTACATCCTAGCACTGTCTGCTTCTAACTACCCCTCTGTATTTTACATTTTTTTTTTTTTAAAAAAAAAAAAAACAAAAAAACTAAAACCAGGGGACTTGTTTGTCTATGGTAGCACAGCCATAAATCCTGATTACATGTAAACTTAAAACCTTCTTAGATTTCCACTTTTCCTCTTGAGACTGCTTCAGCGGAGCTCAAATGCAAAGCTCAGGCAGGAGAATGCCTTTCCTTTAGTAAGCAAAAGTTATCTGTATTCACAGGCAATGGAAGTGGAAACAGCAGTTTTCAGAGTGTTTCTGTCAAGAAAAGTGCAGCTGTGTCACAGGCATTGTTTCACAACATTTTAATTAACCTTTGTGTAAATCCATTAGTTTGTGATGAGATTAATTGTCTCTGTGCAATGGCAAGTGGAGAGGTCAGGTGGTAAGAAAACACAGCAGCATGTGGATGCCTTAAGTCAACTACAACAATAATTCAATCAACAAAAGGGGAGGATTCTGTATCTCTTTTAGTTTGAATTTTCTGCTCCTATAAACTAGGAGTGCATTCATTCATCCCCTTAGTTTCCAGCACAGTCTCCATCTATGGAGAACTTGCACCAGGAATTACATGGTTTCTCCTCTGGCTCTGCCTTCTTGTTATTCTTGTTTGCATTTTTGACAGTGTTGGAGCATTGGGCACTTGCTGCTCTGTTGTAAAGCAATCTTTGGTGAGTCTTGAGCAACCCAGCAGGCTAGGATGGGGGCTCTGGTTGCCCCAGAAGTTGGCCTTGGGTTATACAGTGGCAAAAGTTTCCCTGGCTCAGAATGCACTATGCAAAGTTCTTATGTACCTTTCAAGACACTTATAGACTAAAAATAACTCGGAGATAGGATCTGGTCTCTAAACTAGACAGCAGATAGAATCTGGAACGTAAGCTGGAAGACAGAATGGAATTAGCAGGAGTTGGGGCAAGGTGTTTCTTGCAAAACCTCTGCCGTAGAAGGGTCTGAAGATGCTTTCTCCTCTCTTTCCTCTGTGAAAATTGGAGATGCCTTCAAATGATACATGCGTCCTTTAGTGAGAGCTGTCGCTATGCTTTCAAATGGAAATAGAGCTTTCCAGCTTACTGCTGACTTCTTGTGGCTGTGTCAGTTTTTCTATCTTTCCTTTAGACAGTGTAGATAAATCCAAGATATCTTAGCAACATTTTAAAGTGAATTAGATCAAGGACTAATATGATCTAGACTTTTTCCACTGTGCGCAAACAGCAACTTGTCCTTGAGCTAGTCCCTATGATCACAAAGGCAAAATTAAAGGCCAAAGATGAAACTCCTAAATTGCTATTTGGCATTTCCTCTGTCCATAGGACTTTGGTTACTCCAAAATCTTTAATCATTATGGATCTGTAGGCACTGCTCAAGTAAGATTGAAAATGAATTTTGCAGGGCTTATCCAGTGATTACTCCAGAGGCAAAACTCCTAGGCCTGATTTACTAACTGAATAGGTTTGGGTCCAAGTGGCCTTACTACACGCATCCTGTGTGATGCTGGAGAAAGTCCTTACCTAAAGCTCCTGCTCATTGCTTTTATAAAACTTAACAGCACTTGTGTACTGCCAGCAGGTAATTACTTTCCAAATTATTGGCTTAGTTTTCCCCCTCAATCCTGTTAGATATAAATTACAACACACAGTAATTGCAAACTAAATGCTAGATGAATGTGCCTTTGCAATTTATTTTTAATACAGAAGTAAGCTATGTAATTTCAAATACATGCAATTATATCACCTTTGTCTTGTGATATTCTGGAAAGTCTTTTCAGAGGCAGACATTGAAAAACATGGATAATGGAAACCTGAGAACAGTAATTCATAATAATTCATTTGCATTATTGTAAAAATTAAAATGTGCTACGACATTAATTGAGCCACTGGACAAGCTGGGTAGCTAAACAGTGCATAATGCAGGCACTGGGGAATGATCTGGTCTTGCATAAAGGAGGTCTCGAAATCACATAGAAAAATGGAGTTTTGTACCCTCGAGTCCCCAAGAAGTCTGCTATTGGAACAGTGTTGCTTTCCTTCAGCTGAATAACAGCTAAGAAAACCCAAAGAAAACCAAACCACCCAAATTTTGAATGACTCATGGGTACGAAACTGCTACTAGGAAGGGCAGTGATACAGTCATTCCAGCAATAAAATGCATGAGTTACCAGAGAACAATAATTAAGATTGGTCCTTTACTACTGTTTTCATACATCATGGCTTGATTTTGACTCCATGAGATGAGTCATTTTTACAGTGTGTTGCTAATCATTCTATGGGAAACCTCCTTAGATGACCGACCAGCTCGTAGACGTGGACTGAAAAGAAGCTTCACATCTCAAACAAATACTAATATCCATGTGGCCTATGGAATTGGTTTTGCAGTCTTCTGGAAAGAGAAAAGGACTTTGCTTTAGAAGCAATGTTCACTTCTTATTTTTTTTTTTGTTTAAAGAGATTTTTTAATTATTTTTAAAATCTTTATAATGCTCTTACTATGCATCTGGAGAGAGCACAGTTTCAGTAGCTTGTCTTCTTTGTATGTCTTAGTACTGAGAGTCATGGAAGAATGGTAATGCAGAAAAACTAATGTATAGGAAATACAACTTAGAAGAAATACTGATTCTATATTGTAGTCTTTGTAGAATTTATTTTACTGTGGGGGAGGAGCTGGGGCACACAGGGATGTGACACAACTAGAAGAAAAGAGATCTGCAGGTTTAGCATGATCTGTTGGAGTATTTTGCTTTTGTTCTGTTGAGTGTAAAAGGCACAATTAAAAGTATTGAGTTTATTGGTCTTTTTACAGTTGATCCATTGAAGAACCAGAATTAGATTACTTCACCCCTTGTTTGTATTCCATGAAATTCTTTCCTCTGTCTGAATATCAGTGTTTGTCTCTTTCATCTGGTTTATTTAGATCTCCATTTTTATAGTGACTGAGCATAGTTATGGACATAGTTATCATAGACTCTGCACTTGGTTATGTTTTGATAACACAAGGAGTAGTAAGTTTCCAACTAACACATACACGAGCGCTCATACATGCACACAGATAAACTAGAAAACAAGCCCTCTGAACTCTTGAGACTCTACCTACCTCAAAGGGGATGAGATAGAAAAAGATACCTCTAAGGGATGTAGTCAGTCCTTGTCTTCAAGTACCACATTGATCTCTGTCTTTAGAGTAAATGTGAAGGTTCAGTGGGTGTTAATCCTTGCAAAATGTGCTTCTTATTAATGATCACTTTAGCAAAGGTGACCTCCAGAGCCATGAATAATGTTCTGAGGAGAGCTTAAATGGTTCCTATGCTTTCATCTGATCTGCATTATTCTTTTGCCATTTCACTTTTCCCATATGGCAATGGATTTGAAAACTTTGTCCTCTACAGGTACCTGTTTCTGATTGGGGGTGGGAAATGCTCAAATCAATACCTGTAGACTTATCTATAGTAGAACTAGAAACTCTTCAACCCCTAGACTGAAATGTCAGGCCCAGTGGATATAATTGGATGAGGAAATTTTAAAAGTATAAGCAAATATAAGTACAAGGCTTTCATTGGACTTATTTTTTATATGGTAGTGTGGTTTCTATTTGAATGTGGTTTCTGTTTTAAAAGCATAGCCAAGTGCAACCACTTTTGAACAGTCTTCACTGTCAAGAAAATTACAATATTCTTAGTGATACTTTTTAATGCCCTAGGGATGGCTTTGCAGCTAACTCTAGTATGATTTTTTATTCATAGCAATTTGGGGGATTACTTAGCTTTTGATTTTCTTCAGGGTTATGTGTGGGATGTAGGATTTGGGGATCTTACATGTGCATTATCTTTTTCTCAAAAAAAAAGAAAACAGGCTTCTAAGAAAACACCAGTTGTGTGTTTCGAGATTTTGAGGGTTGTATTTGCAGTTGTACCTTCCAGGATGTGAAGCATTGGATAAATGTGTCACTTTTCACAATTATTTCACCTAAAGGAGAGGAAACTGTACTTCACAATTCTGCTAAATAGTCAGTGGATCAACATCTACTGCTTGTGCTGTGTGGAAGAGAAGACTACAAAGACATCACTGGCTATAAATATGGGGTGCTAGGTGCCACATAATGAATATCAGCTGGAAGTAGTCATTTAACTGTGAGAGAGAGCTCGGAAAAGTAGATTACAATAGAATAATTCACAGAACCTTTTAAATTACAGAATTTAGTACAGCTACATGCTAAGTTTCTCCTTTCAAGCACAGTTTTCTTTTAGATAACATTTGGAATGCTGTTCAGAAGTCATGTTTTGCAAAAGCGCTTACAGGTATTACCTAATCTCTCTTCGGGTACCTCTCTTTAGCTTGACATTCTGGTGCAAGCAGAAGGACATCTCCTGGCGGCACTACCATTTGTTGTGACCTGTGTTTCCTATCATTTTCATGAAGTTGCTGCAGCTTCTATAATGCCAGTTAAACGCAGTTGTTTTTAATACATTTATTTTCTCTTGTCTATTCATGCTTCTACAAGTCCCCAGTGACTCTGGCATTGTTATTTTTGTAGGAAACATACAGTTTTCCCCAGATCTCTGGGAAAACAGAATGTCAGTAGATAACGCTTCTTGCTATTCTGTAGAGTCTTATAAAAATCACTTCTAATACATCTAGTAAAGCCTCTTAACTTTTCATAATACATGTTGCATTTTCTATATTACATGCATTTATCACAAAGTTTGTGAGAAAATTCTGTTCTGAGTGCTACTCCTTGATTTAATAAAGCAGGGGGAAGGATGTCCAATTCCTTCCAACTTTCATTAGGACAGCCTGCTCCATTTCTTCCTCAGCAGATATTCTGCAAACTCACTCCACATCTGCTTTAGATTGCATGGGCATTCCTTTCATCAGGCTGCAACATCTATTATGAATTTTTACCAGATCTTCTTCCCCCTTCTTTTTTGTACCAAATTTATTTTTGAAAACAAACTCTTAGCTGTCCTCACCTCCCAGACAGAGGTGAAGAAGCTGGTTTTAACACCATTCACCTTTATTTTTTCTTCTTCTTGCTAAAATTGCCATTCTAGTTCACAGTAGTGCTATAATTTAGCTCATCTACAGTGCTATCAGCCCTGTCTACCTAACCTAAGACAACTAGTTGGGCCTTCTGTGTCAAAACACTAATGGCCCCTTGATACATCAAAATTAACAAATACAAAAAAAATATAAGAAATAAAAAGAGTCCCTGAATCCTCTTCTGTGCCAGGGGCACATATGGTCTTCAGGGGCTATAAAAAGGTGATGATGCTGGGACAACTGTGAAGCCTGCGCATGTGCAGGTGGGCGTGAAATGAAAAATGAGATTTTGTTGGTAACTTTAATGTTTTACTTCTTCAAGTTCTGTGTAATGCTTTATAGTTATAATATCCATTTATAAATAACCTTGTGTCTCCTCTTATTTTATAGACAGTAGTCTATCATGGAGTTGCTATGTTTTATCATTCTCTTTTCTCATTTGTAATTGCTTAAATATCTTGAGTGTAACAAGGTGGGCAGTAGGTGAAAGGCTATGTTGGGTGGGATGCTTTTATGCATGTCTGTGGCAGTCCTGGCTAGATCTGGTTTCAGGGAAAGTTTACAGCTGCTGCCAGTCTCGAAACCCTAGAGGATCTGTCTTTTTGTGACTTGATGAATACAACCCACATTTTGCCTGTCCCCCTTGAGTTCTGGCAATTAAGCCCTTACCCTAGAGATACAAAACAAAATTGCATAGGAGTCTTCCAAGTTACTTTTAATGCTAACATCTATTAATGAACCCAGTTCAATTGTCTAGATATACCCAGCATGTGGTTTCCCACGTGTTTCTGCATTTGCTTCATTATAGATTTAAAACCAGCCCAGCCCCCCAAACAAATGAAACAAAACCCCTCACCAATGGTAATATTAATTTGCATTAGGAATATGAAGGATAGTAATGATGCTTTGCTTCCAGGATTTACAGGCTAAATTTTGCTGAAGAAGTAAAAATTGTCTGTAGCGATATGCATGAATTGCAAAAAGGAAAGATCCATCACCAATAAGATATTCATCCAAGCATCTGCTTACCTGCTCTCCATCTGGAGCACAAGTGAAAGGAAGCAGATAATTGTTGATTATGGAGGCACAGGTTGGAGAATGCTAAAAATGAAGCAAACAGAGACAGCAGTGTAGATCTACTTGACCAGGTAAATTACTTAGTATTATAGTTAAAAATGAGGTACTAGGAATTAAAATCTATAAATGCTGCATCATAATCATAGTTCCCACAGGGGTAGATAAGAAGCAGATTAAAACCAGGGTATGTATTCACTTTTTCTACATCATTTTTGGATCCGTTAAAGTCTTTAGTTTCCCTTCTCAGCACATTTCAGTACTGGAAGAAAATATTGGATATATATTTTAAAATGTATCCATCTTCCTCTAAAGGAAGAAAAGAAACTTCTTTTTTAAAAGATGTATATTGTGGCAGTTCATATAAACTATAGCCAGATTAGACTGAAAAATATACCAAAAAGCCTTCAAGTACCATTGTTCCTTGTGCAACCTCCTTGTTACTTTGATTCCTTCATTTTAAGCTTGTCATTGATGTCAGTGATATTAAATCAGTGTAAAGGAGTAATTTAACCAGTTCTATATCCAGCCAGACAGTTTCCCCAAGGCTCACCAGAACACTGTTTCTGCATCATTCTCTAGATCATGTTCAAATACATTTTTCATTTGGATTATGACTTTTTTTTTTATTTCAAAGAGCAAACAGAAAATATTCCTCTTTCTAGTTGTAGATAAAATTGAGTAATATAATATTCAGACAGGGATCGTCTGTACAACATCTCTTGCTGGATGCTTTGAGTAGAAATATCCTTGTGTTTTGACACGCTGATTTCTTGTTTTCTGACAGTGGTATAATTTGCTTTAAGAATTGTTTCAGTCATTTCCAAAATATTTCTTATGCAGCATTGGAAAGAAATAATAGAATTTTGTAAAGTTAGGCCAACTTTTATAATGAGGAGAAAGATCTCTTTATGAAATCACATCAATTTCGCCCTCAAAGATAATCTTAATTAAAACTACACTCTCTTAAAACAGACGACCACTTATGATTATTACGAAGTTGTGCAGATTAGTTTTTGTATCACATATGATAATTTCTTATTGCTGTTGTCTTGCAGAATTGTAATAACAGGTACTATAATCAAGGATCAGGCTGGCTTTCCAGTTTAAACCCCTAATATGTTTTGGGGGTGCATATAAGCCTACAAGGATAAATCTTGCAAAGGCAACAGCTTAGTGAAAGGCAGATCTCAGATCAGGCAGGGTTTTATTCACTCAGAGTCTTCCCAAAATGGTAGAGAAACACTACAGAAAGTTTAATACACATGTCAACCAGCACCATGTTTGTTCTGTTTAGAGAGATTTACAGACTCAGCGGGGCTGATATAAATCATAGAATCATAGAATAGTTAGGGATGGAAAGGACCTTAAGATCATTTAGTTCTACCCCCCCTGCCATGCCCAGGGACACCTCCCACTAAACCATATGACCCAAGGCCATGTCCAACCTGGCCTTGAGCACTGCCA
>JAOEHX010018403.1:0-28233 GCA_025448015.1 Bolborhynchus lineola | reverse complement strand
GCCGAAAGTCAAAAACACAGCACTGCACCAGCTACTGAGAAGGAGAAAAAAATGACTGCTACTGCTGAACCCATGACGATATATCATGGGGCAAAGACTCTCATGGACATTTACAGGTTTATTCCAGTGGTAGACATAAAAATTTTGCCTCATTCATCATTCTTATGATTAACAGGTCTCATCACTACACAAGTATTTTGTAGGCTATCACCAAATTTGAATTCAAGGACTGCATAAAAGTATTGTGGATATATTTTGTAGGAAAAATATTAAATATTATAATCTATACATGTTCATATTTCATTTCTCTTTATTATAATCTAAATCCTTTGTTCCATCTATTTTGGGGAGGAGTTTGTTGTTTAGTTTTGTTTTGTTTGTTTTCTGACAAAAGGCAACTGTCATGTTTAAACCAAAAAAACAAACAAGAAAACCTGAACAAAACTCAGGTTAATAGATTTTTAAGTAAAGGAAACTCTATAAACCTTTAGTCTGACCTGAAGAAACAGAAGTTGGAACTCCCTTGAACTTCTAACCCTGAGACCAAACCCTGTAGCTGCACTGAGCTGCTCAAGCACGTAGCAGCCTGTCTCAACTTCAGCAGCTGTGTGGAGGAACACTTTTGTGGCCCATGGCAACCTGTTTCAGCAGCTACCTCTTCTCACTATTAACATTCTACAACATTAAACAAGATAGAATTCATCTTGCTTGAGCTCCTGGTCACCAGTCCTTAAGAGTTTTAACTAATTATTTACAGAACTTAATGTTGGTGTTTTCCAGGGGCTTGTGGAGTGTGATCCTCCTTAACCTATGAGTCACTGCAAGTGCTGATGGCACATGCTAAGGGGACTCCAGATTTATTCATTCTACGGATCACTGTACGTGTAGGCTGACAGTACAGCAGGGCCCCACTAAGTCTTGAAGTTCATGGCTGTATACCTTAGACACGTTGTCTTAGTTGTCTAAATATACCACTATTTTTACAACCATATTTACATTTATGTTTGACCAAAATGTTATTCTGTGGCTGTGACCTACTAATTATTCTTCAGCAGCCTTTTTCAGAAACACTTCTGCCCAAGAGAAAAGAACATCACCGACTCCCTTGTTTCTTCCACAAATATGTGGCTGAAGTTTTGCCAATGTAATTCTTATGGGTTGGGTCCATCTAACCAGGGAACTGTGGTTTGTCTTTCAGGGTTCAAGAAAAACAAAATATTTAGTATCTTTTACACAGATGAATAAATAAGCCATAGGGAAATGAATGACCAGATCCATACAAAAGACACTGTGAGACTAGAGATGAATCTCTGTGTTCAACTACAGTCCTGAAAAACACATTTTCTTCTCCTTTATGACATTATGTTATACCCTGGTGCATTAAGTCTTTTTCCAATGCTCCTCAAATGACAGATTGAGTAAATCGGTATCTATCTCATGGTTTAGCATGGGGATGAATCTGGAAAACAGGAGTGCTTTAGTCCTTTCTCTTAAGACTTTAAGTATAAAACACCTGAACATCCACAGAAGTTCTCATGTTTCACCTCAAAATTCTGTTCCATGAATCAGAGCTCTGGAAATGTGAGTACTGTCACACTAAAAATCACTCTAATTGATAGATCTTATGACAGAGCAAGGAAGTGAGGAGGCAGTGAGAAGTCAACAGCAGGGAGGGCATCACCTTGCCTTTCCACAGAATAGTCCATGAAGTTTGTGGAAGATCTGTCCAATCTTCCAGGTGTGGGCTATGAGCTTTCAGTGTATTCTACTTGTTTGTTTTGAAGAATCTCACCTACTAGGGACAGTTTTCTCAATTTTTTTCTTCTCTTTTTCTAATTTCAGTTCTGTCAATCCTGTATAAAACACTGCCCTTATTGCATCATTATCTGTTTCCATATGAATTGTGGTAGATTTTTTTTATGCCTGATACATTTAAAAAAAGAAAGGTACGATGAGAAGGTAATTTGCCTGAAGGTTATTTTGAGTGTGTTACAGCAACTTTGGAGAGAAAATACTTTGCTGACTTTACACCCTGTAAAACCTCAGGAACAACATTCACTGATTTTTCTGAAGCTGCATCCATGCTCTTGAGAAGGGGAAAAAAGGAGTATCAAAGCAGTAATACATTCCATGATTGAAACACATTTCAGGCAGGTGTACTAAAGTGACAGAATTTTGCTCATTAGCTTCAGTGGCTTAAGTTAGGATAAGATTTAGCCATAGAGCATTACCTTCTCAACTTTAAGTGAATGCAGGAAAAGCTACTTATGATATACCAGTACACAGAAACAAATGTCAGCTGCTGACCACAAAACAAGCCTTGGATATGCCAGAAAAGGTGAGTGCTTTCCACAAATTCCTAATAGCTCTCACTTTTGAGCGCACCTCTGACTTTTAAAGTGTCCACCTACTGGCATAAGCCCAAGTTGGCTCTTTTTTTAACTTCTGGGTTACATGTAAACTCCAATCTGTTTAAATCCATTCTGCACACAGATAAAGCATTTTCTGCAGTGAAGGATTTTTCAAACTGATCTTACTTAAGAAGTGTTACTGAACTTCAGAAGAAGATAAATATCTCTTCAGTATCAATAGCTTCAAGAAACCACCTATTCTGCAATTGCTACTGTCAATTCTTTATAGCTTATGTGCTTGTGCTCCCAAATCTATATTAAAAAAAAAAAAAAAAAAGGAAAAGTATGTTCCTTCTTCAGACAGAAGCCCTTCTTTCATGTTGTCCCTTCAGTCAAGATCTTGTTTTGGGCAGATAGATGGGGGAATGAATAGCACAATCCAGTAACCATTATAAATACTTAATCTATATTTAGGGGAAAAAAATACTGACTTCCTGTGCACACAGACACTTCAGAAGGTACTCTGAGGCGCTTTGTCAGACAATGCATTAATGGAAACAAAGAAGAGTTGAAGTGGACCTAGATGAGCCCTTTAGTTCAGACCTGGAGTGTTCCTTGAGTATGCGCTGATTGTCCTCAGTTACTGACCTGTGCCCAAAGGCAAGGACTGTTCTGAGGCACACAGGCAGAACTTCTTTTCTTGTGACTGTATATAACCATATACATTTTAATGTTAGGAAATCTGCAGCTGCCAGAGACCGTGGGGCTTCCCTACCAAATTCAGAAGAAACCAGTCATATAGCCCAGTACGGGTTTTACTTCCTGACTACATTCAAAATTACATCTGCAAAATCAGTGATGCACCACACTCATTGATCTTAAAATCCAAATATTTTAAATAGGTGCCTGGGGTTTGGTAGAAAAATATAGAGGGGGAGTTGTGTTTTGTTTGGTTTTATTTCTTCCCATATAAACCCTGAAGCTTTTAAGATATTAGAAAACCATGAAGCTAGAAGCAGCAGATTAAACCCTCTGCTGTGCACAGGCTCAGCACAAGGAGTGCTGTTCTGACTTCACACAAGAATGGGTGTCACTGTTTCTGGGTTTGCTGTTGGACAAGGAGCAAGTTTGCCCCCTCCTTTCTGTTTCAGTGTGTTTACAAAGAGGCTCATCAAGATCTTGTAGGAACAGCTTGTGGAGAAAAGCACCCAGTAACTTAGCCACCAGCCACACCTGGAGTTACAGACTAGGCTTGAGGAGTTCATTAATCTTTCATATTATGGATAGAGTTTTTAATCATACCTATGTTTATTCTGCTTTCTTATAATACATCTACATGAGAAACTAAACAGAAGGGTAATATGATAGTGACAAAATAGGCAGACACTATAAATGGTTTTCTGTGCTTCTTCAGTAAGGCACTAAGACTGGCAAAAGATGTTTGGTGGAGATTCTGTTTTCATCATTCACCCCTTGGTCTGCATCTGTGACATCTCGCAATGTCAATGACAGCCTGGCAGTTACTTAGGTATGTTTCATTTCTCTACAACACAGTTACAAAGAATTTTCTACACAGTAACCTGTAATGGCAGGGACCTCCATACCACTAGGATTTAGCTTGACATAGCCAGGTATTCCTCCATGTTTTCCTCTGTGCCTCCCAGGTAGGTCCTGCACACATGTATGCACTAGGGAGAAGTGTAATTTAAGCCAAGGCAAAGCCCTTGAGGACCAGGGCCAACAACAGTAAGTAATTCTTCGCAGTAACAAATCAATGACTTAACAATATGGATCCAGGGGAAACAGCTTCTGAATACTAGGACAGAACTCACTTGGCAAAATTCATTTTCATCCCCGTCAGCCCCATTCAGATAGATGCCATCTTTCCTGTTACTAAAAGGACCCATACATTTTTCCGACCACCAGCTCTGACAATTCTGCTGAGAACTATCTTTTCCAGTATATCATTGTAAGTTTGCCTTTAAAATGAGTTATAAGTATCTAAGCCTGAAATATGCCAGAATGGCAGTTAAGCAAGTTCAGAGGAAAGAAAAAGGTGCTAAGCCTGTCAAGCTGAGACAGCAGAGTGTTATGAATGCAGACACCTAGCAAATCAGTCATGGGAGAAAGTTAAGCAAAAAGCAGCACTCTTCTTGAACTCTGCAGTAAATCTGAGCATGGAGTATTGACTGTCCACTAGAAAAAAAGTTTAGGAACTTTTTACTGAGGCCATCAAATAAATTATCATGTGGTAAGCTCCAAAATGCCAAGGTCAGGTAATTCTTCTGAAAAAAATTCCAAGTAAAATCATCCCCATGCATTTATAAATTTGCCAGAGTAGCACAGAATTTAAAGCTGCACAATGACTCCACTTCAAAAACTGAGAAGCAAAGGATTCAGGTTCATGCGAATACTCAGTACCAAAATTTAACCATGAATATCAGAACCAAAAATGCATACAGCACCCAGGATTTTTCTTTCTTCAGAGCATGTATATCTGAGTACACAATGTCTTTCAAAAAATACAGTACCTCTGACTGGAAATAGAGGAGGTCAGAGCAACTAATGATAGGTTTTTTTTTACTGTAGGTTTATTACCTGTATAAAATGAGTTGAAGGCTTCATGTTAAGCTAATATAAATAGACGACCACAGAAAAGTTGTTTCAAGGAATCTCTTTGCTGATGGCCTCAGTAAAACCTTATAAACCATTGTAACTATAAAAAATATAGAATCTTTTTACCCTGATGGTGTTTTATCCAGATAAACATATTTGTACCTGGCAACACATTTTGGGAAATAAGCCTCAGCCTATAGATTAATCCTTTAGTCTCCCTGGGCTTCAAAATTGATTCACTACAAAACAGCTGGGGGAAAAGCCAGTCAACATACTAAGGGGAAAACGCCCAGATTCCCAGCAAGTGAATATCTGGTAGATATTCAGAGATAATCCATTTCACATCTCCCATAGTCATTAGAGAAGGTCAGTTAAGCAGAGTTCAGATACACATCCAAATTTGATTTACCGAGGTTTACTTCCTAGTTTGATTTTGAAAGAGAAAACCAAATTGGTCAGGACCACTGCAGTACCCATACCTGCATTAGATTGCAGAGACTACAAATCTACATGTTTTAGAACGAGAGCGATTAAGGAGATTCTTACTTTCCTAGTGGTTTTCATCTAGAGCTAGAAATGTGCAAGTAGGAAAGCATGTCCAGCTCGTTATTGTAACAGCAAAATGCTGGCTGTACTTTATGGTTAAGTTCTCATTTCATACACCCAGAAAATAAAATCATAAGTGGGAAATACATTCCTTTCTCACCTTCCTATAGAACCAAACATGATAAGATATAGCACTAGACCCTTTCAAAATTTTGAAACCAAAGTGCTTTAAATGAGAGATGAATTAGACCATCTGGCTTAGGGAATTGAAATGATTTCCCACTATCATTTGGTATTTAACTGTAATTAGAGCAATTCATCTGAAACTTTTCACTAGACCAACAAAAATGCCATTGTCCCCTTTGTCCTGCACATCTGTCCTTACACATTACTGTGCAGCCCCAAAAGTATAGGTCTGCCATTCCCTTGCTGTCCATAGTACATTTTCCCAAGAAGTTGAAAGTCTGCAAATAAAAATATTTTCTAGACCTGCTATTGGTTCTAAAGAAAAGTAGGATCAAGCTTCCCATGCAATATAACTCCATCAGCCTGCACCAGAGCAGCATGGGGGATAAAAAGACCACTGAATCCTGATAACTGGGGACTGCTGAAAACTAGATCTAAAGTGTTGATCTATAGCTGAAGGGACGCATGCTGCTGTTGGACTCCAGAAGTAGCACGTGACAGCAAATGTGGATCACACATGTTAATGTCCATTTTTTATCTCATTTCACAGCACAGCCAACTTACACAGCAGGAGCAAATATAAATCCTTCTGTAACGGATATTCATTGCTTCTCTGTATATATATATTCTAGACAGTGCATAGACTCGTTTTCCAGTAACTTCATTACAGGGCATTTCCTAATTAACAGTAAAAACAATTATTATTTTTTTAAGCTCTTTTTAGACCACTTTCCATATTCTTTACAGTAATTCAGGTGTAAAAATGTGAGAACTTGGTAATTTCTATGTGTTTAGGGGATTGGCTAGGCTTGTTTTTCTTACATTTGACAGGCAAATCAGCTTTTCAAGGCTGTGAAGTCTTCAGTGATAAAATGCTCCTCTGTGTGTTGTCACTAATTTGTCAAATTTTTGACTGCAAAGCACATGAAAGTTCCTCAGACCCAATAGAGGTTTTTGTTCCAGGATGGCAGAAGAATTAAGAAATGTGCTCTCCTACCAGCCTAATGGCAACTCATTAAACTACCATGGTGGAAGCTGATGGTCAAAAATGGCACTAGAAAATCCTACTGTGAAGGAATCCAGATTTTAGAGCAAACATGACCTGCAGCATGTACCTCACAAGGAACTTTTACTGGGTACATCCTGCAATATTTAGGTAACAAGGCAAAACTAACATTTACTCAGGACAGATTCTTCAGTTCTTTCTCAGACAAAATACCATTTACCAGACAAGGAGTTACTTGCAAATCATGTAAAGGCCTCTGCATTTAGCTTCTAAATCACAGAATTTGCAGAGAATGGGCAAAAAAATCTGGCATTCCATAAATCATTCCTTTCATTGGAAGTAATACAGAAAGAGTTTCTTCTTTTATCCTTAAGTTGCCACATCACACTATAACTGCAGACTTAATCAGAGATCTCACAGCATGCTGCCAGTCTATCCCAGTCCCCGCTGTCAGTAACAAATGCCTATTTCTGTAGGAAGTGTGGAGCTACTCAAATCCTGATTCTCTTCACTGCTTAGCCACAATAACCTTTCTCTCCTGACAGCTAACATACAATAAATATTTAAGGTACATAATAAAGACAGACAGGAGAATAAAAAAGTCATTCAAAGATTTTTCTAGTGCTTTCCTTCATACTGGCTAAGAACATGCTATTGAGAGTCCCAGTTTCAAAGAACAGGGGAGAGGATTGCTCTCTGGGCTTCCTAGTAACATTTGCTTCAATATTGTCAGATGAAACCCAAATTTCTCTTGTATGTAGCCCAGCAAACCTACAGCTATCTGTTCCTGACTGCTGAAATAGAACGAAGCTTTTAATCCCAGATTTATTTTAATGTCAGATCAGTAGTGAAATAAATCAAGTAACAGGGGAAAGAAGCTGATTACTAAAACCATTAGCAGGCAGGGTGCATAGACACAAAACACAGTGACATAGAAAGCTTACAGAATCACAGAATCAGCTAAGTTAGAAATACCTTTAAGATTTTATCTTACTGTACTCTACCATATTCCCACTTACACCTTTACTCTAGGACTGAGTATACCAACCTGTTTATCCTCTTAATATGAACCAATCTTACCTTTCATTATCCTCATCATCTTTTCCTGTAACTTCTATGCTCTTTGGAAACAGGGAAGAGACAGAGATTAGCACAGAGAAGGACCAGCATGTGTTTGTACAATGATATAACTGATGTTCTTTGGGTCTTGTTCTCTATTTCTTTCCATTCTCCCCAAAAATAATTCCTGCTATAGTTAGCGTTCTTTGACTTTCATTGAGCATTCAAGTGATGTTTTTAGAGAACATTGTGTTTAAAACTATTCTAAATAATTTTCCATTTCTGAATTGGTAATATTTAATTCAGACATTGCCATGTATGTAAAGTTACTGTCTAAACACTATTTTATATTTCAGACATGGGAAAAAAAAATAGCTTAAACCTTCCAAATATGTATTGTTGAGCAGAAAATTGCAAAGCTACGGTCTGAGGTAGAATGTGAAACCCTGGGAAAGATTTCAACTCCGACAAACAAGGCAGGACGGAACATACCAGTGAATCACAAATCTCTGCCTAACTGTAGCTGATATTCTTACTAAATGTTTCTTAACTTTCACATGGAATTATTTAAAGTTGCCTTGAGACTGCATAACTCAGCTCATTTCTTAGCAAAACAACTACGAAAAAATTCAGGGTGCTCTGGAAATTTCACTGTAGCATTTCAATATTGTAATCCTTTGATGACACCAAGCTGAATGATGCAGCTGACAATCCTGAGGGACAGAATGTCACTCAGAGGGACATGGACAGAGCTCAAAAGGTGGGCCAATTTGAACCTCATGAAGCTTGAGGCCAGGTGCAGGAGCCTGCAGCTGGGTTGGGGCCACCCATATATATACATACAGGTGGGGAATTACAGGATTGAGAGCAGCTATGTGGAGATGGACCTGGGGTTACTAGTGGGTGAAAGACATGAGCTGCAGCATGCACTTGCAGCCCAGGCAGCCAACTATATCCTGGGATGCATCAAAAGGAGTGTGACCAACAAGGAGGTGCTTCTCCTCCTCTTCTCTGCTCTGGTAAGACTCCTTCTGGAGTACTGCTTTCAGCTATGGAGCCCTTAGCACAGGAAAGACATGGACCTGTTGAAGAGAGTCCAGAGAAGGGCCACTAATACCATCAGAGGGCTGGAGCACCTCTCCTCTGAGGAAAGGCTGAAAAAGTTGGTGGTGTTCAGCCTGGAGAAGGCTCCAGGGAGACCTTATTGTAGCCTTCCAATACTTAAAAGGAGCATATAAGATGGGGACAGACATTTTAGCAGGGCATGTTACACTAAGACAAGGATAATGGTTTTAAACTAAAAGAGGGGAGATTCAGACTAGATGTAAAGATCAAACAGTTTACAATGAGGGTTGCGAAACACTGCACAGTTCACTTAGAGAGGTGGTAGATGCCCCACTGCTGAAAAAATTCAAGGTCAGGTTGGATGGGGCTCTGAGCAACCTGGTCTATTGGAAGATGTCCTGGCTCATTGCAGTGGGGGCAGTTTGGACTAGGTGACCTTTAAAGGTTCCTTCCAACCCAAATCATGCTATGTTTCTATGACTGCTTCAAAAATCAACCTTTTTTGGCTCCTAGATTCAATTAAAAGAAATTATTGGAAGCCATGGTTTTCAATGGGCCACGCATGACATGCTCTAACATCATCATTCTTACTGTGAAAAATAAAACCAAGTGATAACTAGATTTAAGACAGTGATTAAAATGCATAACTCTCATCATGCGATTTTTTAAAGTGATTTTATCACAAAAAGGTGCTATGCCAAAAGAAAACTGTAACTTTTGACTTTTTTTGTGTACATCTGCTGCAGTATCATCTTTTCCCATTCTGAGGGTGAATGACTAGAATCTCTCCACGTGAAAAATGTAGCTTTGGCAATTTACAGATGTTTGCTGTATGAGCAGGTATAATCCCAAAGGTATGAGGATATAGCCTTATCTACAAACTGATACAGATAAAGATCACAAGACTAAGAGAGCCTTTAGAAAAAGCAGGGAGAGCAAGAGCAGTGTCAGGCTTTCTCACCCTCACTAGGTTAGAATGAGAGTTTTCAGAACTCTGCCTTGGTAGTTTATTGGTTTTTAGACTTCTTCCTTGGTTTTTCTCTCCTTTGCTAAAATTTCTTTATTTTTCTAATTGCTTAACCAAGAACACTTTAAATGTGAAGAAAAAAAAAATATAAACAAATCCCACAGCACATTTATTTCTTTTTGAGACAGCTAAAATGGAAAATCAGCTAGCTATTCTGTGCTAATCCAACAAGCAGAAAGTTGGCATACGTGGCAGAGGAAATGACTCTTATGAAGTACAGAGCCCAGAGAGGCCACTGTTTTGGGACTATCCAGTTTGTATAACCTCTCTATGCAAAAGAGAAAAATCTTTACCTTTCTTTCATCATGCTTGGCCAAGCAGCAGCAGCACTACCATAAGACCCTTAGGCTTAAGCAATTCCCCTTCAGTAAATCTTTGTGGCAGAGCTGATCCCTCGGTTGTCAAGTCTCAACATTACACATCTAGCTGCACAGCAGCATGGAGAAGAGTAACACAGAGACAAGATGTGCCAGGTAGTAGAGGTATCTGAAACCCTGCGCTGCTCACTAACAGCAGCGTTCTCTCTGTTGTATCAAAGGAGATGAAAGCTGCATGGCAAGGTTTCTGACTGCACTCAAAACTCTTATCTCTGCACAGCAGCAAACAAGAATTTTATGCCATTTTATCTGTGCTGTGGAAGCTTAATAGGCCATTTTTTTTTTTTTTTCTCATTGTTGTATTGTGGTTTTCAAGGAACAGTTGAATGGGAGAGAGTTTAAGACAAATTGACCTTCAATTAACAGTAAAAGTCACGTATTAACGATCTGAAAGGATAAAAAGGAGTTGCTTTCACTCACTTCCTTATAATAACTGAAATCTAAATATGGCCAGAGAACAGATAACCAGGCAGCTAGTGCTCATGGTATAAGTCAGATCTTTAAATCATAGGCATGAGTAGGGGATTTACTCATTACCTATTCTGCCTTAAAGCTCACCTTGTGCCAGCACTGACATTTCCTTTATCTTTACAAAACTAATACAGGAAATTTAGTTCTATGGCAATGCTTTTTCTGCCAGTACTGCTGATTCAAATGAAAGTTACCATGGCACACAGTTAAACTAGTACTACATGAAAGTCAAGCTATCTTAATGGAAAAGATTTAAAGCTTTCAATTGCATTATTCCACTGTTACATCAGAACCTAAGTAAATTACCATTAATATAAACAAAACCCCTATACAATTCCCTGCACTGAGTCAGGCAAGAATTTGTAATGGATGGACTAGGTTACATCTGAGTAAACACCTGCTATAAACTACTACTTCTGAGGAACTCTTCTAATGTGCCAGCAACATGTCCTCAGCTTCCAGGCCAGTCAGTCGTGCAATACCTACAGATACTGTATGCCGCATTCCCACTATGGGAGCTGAACTCCTCTCAGCACTCACATGTAATTTCCAATGTGAATTATATGGTATAAAGCTAGTAAAGCTACTAAAAACAAGATGTGAGGAAATTGTGAGGGAAAAGAGCAGCATGAGCAATGAACTTAAAATCATCACACTTTTTTATTCAGTGACAGGAGCAGACAGCTACTTAAATACAGAGAAGCTGCAGCAACTGTCTTACTCCAATTTTTCTCCTGTCTTGCTTTCCTTTCAGCTTGCCTTAGAGCATTACTTCTTTTTTGTACTAAAAATATTGCCTTTACATTAGCAAAGATTACACTGAGGTACCTTTCCAAGGCATAAATTAAAACCGTTGGCATGCTTTCTTTACAGTAATCAGTCTTACTTAGACCATACATTTTAAGCTACTCTGCTTTCAAAGGAACATCCTTCTTACATTCTGGGATGATTTTTAGTGACAGATCCTAGAGCTCTTATTGACGAAGAAAACAGCTGTACTCAGCATTTGATTTTCTCCTCATGCACATGAGGAAACGGACTGGCATCATCATCTTGTGCTGTTGAGTGTCATTTCACATTCTCATTTGAGTTGCACTAACTCATGAACTTGTGACAACCATTTGGTCATAAATAATTACAAGACACAGCCCAGTGATATTAGCTTTGCACGAATCTCTCTGTCACACTGAACAAACACAAAAACTTCCCAACATAAACTTCTATATAGATAGAACTGTACTTTTCAGGTGGCTGCAACAGATGTTAGAGCAGTAAGTACTCTTAAGACAGTTTTTAACCATTTCAACCTAAATATTAAAATGTATGCCTCATACAAACCAATAATTTTTTATAGCAATTTTTTACTTTGAGGGAATTGGATTTATGCTTGTGATATCTTTAAAATAATATCTAGATTTCTTCACTTGTTTTGTTCATGAACAAGTATTTATAACTAAGAAACAGATCAATGTCACCCAACATTTGGAATTAAAGCATGATTCAGTGCCATAGCACTAATGCAGCACAATGCAATAAATAATACACATAAGTGTAGCAAAACTGAGCAAGCCGCCCCAAAGTTGTTTTGCAAAATGCTCAACTGATTTTGAATTACAGTATGCTTTTAAATAAATACATTATTCTAGAGAAATAAGGAAAAAGAACCACACCATTTTGGCTTCAAAATTATACTCTTACTGTAGATTGCTATTGCTGGGTGGTTTTCACTGCGTTTGTTTGTATTGAAAGAAGAGAAAACCTCAGTAATCCTTTACAGCTTTCGAACAATTAACAAAGTATTTTGTTACTCACTACTATGTTCTAATGCCCCAAACTCAGCAAAACTTGGTGTGGGTCTCCAGTCCTCTCACACAGCAATCAAGCAGAAGCCTTATAGAAGAGATTCAACCTCCTCTTCACAGGGACTAAATCCAGTAGATAACTTAATCTCACCAAAATGTGTCAGTACCTAAGCCTGTTAAGTAAATAAACTGTGAAAAGAGAATTTGAAAATCTTCCTAAAAATGGGTATCTGATGTCAACAGCAAGACGCAGAGCACACCCCCAGTGCCCTGTGCTGGGTGCTTGCCTGATGAGTAGTATAATGACTCAAATTAGAGGAACTTGTATTCATGCAAAAATTCAGCAGACTTGCAGAATGAATTTACAAAGCGGCTGTGAATGTTAAAGACTACAGGGACAATGGGCCACCTCTCTGTCCATCTTGATTTTAACTGATAAATCTCAACTATCTTGGTGAGAATGGTCACAGGCACAAGAATGAGTCCTGTGGATAACCTTGCCTGAAGTTTTAATCAGATTTTTCAATGTGGTCATTTGTAAAGCTGGTAAGAAACGTAAAATACTGTGTTATTACTTATGTTAAAACATAGTCTTCTTAAAAATGGTACACACATTTCATACATAAAACTCACCTTCAAAATGACAGACACATATTGCACAATAGTCTCTCTTTCAGGATTTGCTTCAATTAGCATTTGAAATGCAACAAAAAATTCAGTGGAGGTGTCGTCTTTCACACTAGGCAACTGTTTCCAATTCTTGCTCTGGTTCCTTATCTTCAAAGAGTCATTCCTACTGCCTTTTCACTGGATGAATTAACAACCTGGCAATCTGCACCCATCCTGTACAGTGACAGTGGAGATCTACCTCATGACAAGGGGTTGCCCTATTATTTCAGCATGTCCAATATGTTACTTGCCCTCATGAGCACACTGGGCTTTTTTAAACTTTTGATATTTTAATTACTCACCCAGTGATAACTGGTTAAGTTGGAGACTTTTCCAATCCATTTTCTTGTTCTTCACATTTATTTTGATTTGTGCCTTCAGAAACTAGGTGACAACTACTTAGTGTCTACTGAACTAGCTGAAATAAAATCGTAGATGATTTGCTACTACTATATTTAGAGGAAAAACAGTAAGAAGGATTACTGCATTTCAAACAAATGTGTGCTGGCACAGCTCTATTTAAATTTAATTTTTAAAAGCTGTTAGTAATTTAAAAGATATTCACCATCCTAATGAAGAAAACCTGTAAATAGAGGGGTTTCAAAAATTTCCTACAAAGGATAAAATCAACACACTTTCTCATAAAACTTTATTATTCCACTTAGGCACTGAATTCTTTAATAATAATAAAAGAAATCCAGTTCTTGACCCTGTGCACAAACCAAAAAAATCCCTGCTATTACCATGATCCATCTTCCACAGCCTTTTACAATAAACCGATTTTTTTGTACAAGCAAACTAATGACACTGATTCATTTGATTTACAACTAAGCAAATCTATTTGGCTGACCTGAAATATTCCCTTTGATGACTATATAACATTTATTTCATTGAACTTTTCAGTGAATCTGAGAACTGTATCTCCAACACATTCACTGTGTGAAACTCTCCAAATTTGTATCAGTTTCTCTGCATATTTTAAGTACATACACGTGCACAATTACAAGATTAGGAAAAACAATCAATGACAGTGACACTGTAAAATAATGAAGTTTTAAAATCAAGGACTCCCTACTGTTTTCTGCCAGAATGTACTCATGAGAACACACCTCAGTGTAAGGTTTTTGGATATGACAGAAAGAAGTAAACCTCTTCTGAATGGCTTAGTTATTTAGTGATTTTATATTATCAGCCTTTGCCTTTATTTATTCTACCTGCTCCTGATCTCACGCATTTCTTTAATGCTGCAATGAAGTAGTTTCTGGTACGTTTGGTATCACAAAAGCCAATCAACACCATCAAATTAATCCATAGACAAAAAGAAGAATGTTTTCAAAGAAACTCACACTATCAGTATCTTCTCTGGCTTTTCCTCATGAATGAGAAACAACCCGACTGGTGGTGTGATTTTAGTTTTGGACCACAGAAATTCTCTAAAAATGACCCTGAATCAGCATTGTCACTGTTCTTCAGTAAATTCAGCTACCTTGACATGCTTCCGACTTTATGATAGGTAGCTTAGATACTCAGGGACTAAAATCCATGCATATTCCCTCCTCTTCCAGTTCAACGGGGAATTTTCAGGGAAGAAAGAATGTGAGTTCTTTTGTGCTCTTCTACAAGACTGTTCATTTCAGAATGACCTTTATACTGTAATCACATAAGGCTAAACCCATTACAAGGTCTCTTTCCATGCTTTAATTCTGCTAATATCACAAGTTTTAATGAAATCTGTTTTCAGTTTGTCATCCAATGACCATTTGTCACATCACAACCACGCCCCCAGCAGTACTTGCCACATCAACCAATACTGACAACAATTTTTCTTTAGCTTCTTTATTTAAAATCAATTTATATATCAGTTAATTTCAGCCATAAGAAACTGTTCTCTCATAAAATCCCACTATATTGGAATGGTAAACTCTTAACTACTTTTATTTAAGAAAATAATATAAGTATGCCCCACAAATTACAACAGTTTGAAAAGAAGTATCTTCTTTCTTTACTATGCAATGAAGACAATGTGATAAAAGTACATAACACAGCTATAGAAAATTCAGGAAAAAATACAGAAAAATAAAAGCTTCCTATGGGATTTTCCTTAGTCAAAAAATTCATCACTGTAAAACAAAACATTAATAAATGGCTTTATTCAAATAAATACATTTTTAATAGGTGAAATGTATCAAATAAATACATTTTTAATAGGTGAAACACTAATTCTTCCTTTTTCAAAATTTCAAACTATGCAAAAATTAAAAATGATGGGCTATAGTGGCCAAAGGTTGGTTACAAGAGTCTTTATTTTGCAAACTATACAGAAACAGTAAAAAAGGAAAATGTGTTATACTCTTCAATATTACATAGGACAAACATTAAATTTAGTATTTAATGTGTAGAAATTAATAAGAAACTGATTTTCCTTTTAATTAATGATGGGAACCAGTGATCTAATTTTGAAATGATAGAACCTGTAGCATTACATGATACAGGTCATGTTAATTTTATTGTGGGTAGAAAGCAACAGAAATAATATGAACAAAGATGGTGGAGTCCCAAAATGTCTGCACAATTAATTAACATGCTAACATAAATACAGTGATTAAAGTAATTTTCTCTACAATCAAATCTTAAGTGCTACTCTATACAATAATTATAATCTAGTCCACTTGGTAATTACTTAATAGGAGAAAGAAAAACCAAAACAAAACCAAACCCACTTTCTTCATTCCAGCAGCAGTACCTGTACTGGTATTAATTTGGTAATCGGGTGTGCTTAGCTATTGCCTAACATCCTACACTGGTATGCATGCTAAAACCTCTCTATTTCTATTTGCAAGGCACCTTTACAATACGTTCTCTAAGTTTCTGCTCTAGTAACAGAATGCAACAGGACTTAAGATGCAAAACTATTTCCTGAATTAAGAAAATAAAAAGTATTATTATACATTTATTAAAAACTACCTTGGGACTAGTGCCAATACTCTGAACCACTGTCATATATAAAGGTAATATAATTTTAAGCAAATTTTTTTCCCCATGTAAAATATTTTACGCTATTCTGATTAGAGAGAAATACAGCGAAACAACAAAGGGTGAAGCAATGTTTGCGTAAATAACGGTAACACCTACACACTCTTGACAGGAAAGAAGAAAAAATAAAGAAATTACAAGAAAACTTTACAATTACAGAACTGGTGCTTGTCCATGCTACTGCTTTTGAAAAATCCTTTCAATAACCTAGCCATTTCATAAACAAAAAACATAACTACCAATGCAAACACAAAGAAGGACTTTGCTTTATTTTTCCCTCCTGAAAATTTATCTCCATACCTTTGGTTACTAAAGGCTGGTGAGATGCCACTTGTGCACCAATGCTTTTCTACTGTAAAACATTTTTGATTTATTAAATGGGCAATTTGCAAAGCCCACAGGGCCTAAAACACTGACAGAACTAAAGTAAAGTTACAGTATGTGTTCTGAAGAGGTCATGCACAGCTCCAAGTAAGGGCATATATATTTTCACTGGATATTTAGAGACCAGTTGTCTTTATAGTATGTTTTGCTCATTTATATTTTCGGTAGCACATAACATTTCATTCTTCAGGCTAGACTTCCATGGTGTTTTCTTAAGCACAAGGGCATTTAAAAACTCAGAAGCACATAAGTATTCTTATTTAAACAGAAAAAAAAAAAAAATCTATGACTCCAGCTGCAATGTTTGAAATAATTATACAAAATATACATGTTTGTTAGAATCCTTTTGATCTTTGAGAGCAAAGGGATTTTATGAAATGTCATCTTTAGTATTTTGGAAAGGTACATTATGGAGCCCCTAAGATTATCAAATGTATCCATCATGGTCATCGTCATCATCAACATCATCATCTCCTTCATCTTCATCATCATCTTCAATTTCATCTTCATCATTCGTTATTTCATCTTCGTCATCTTCATCATCTGTCCATCCATGGAAATCACCAGAAGCAAAATCGCCTGAAGTCTCTATATCGATAGCTGAAAATGTATGATAGTTATAGGAAAGGCACACAAGATACACTACATATTTGTTGTAAAATATAGAAAGGGGCAAACCAGAGTATTTAGTTTCAGGACAGTTACTTATTTTAAACTACACAGTGTGACACAGAAAGAAAACAAATAATACGAAGATCCTTTTGCCTTAAAATAAAACCACTTCAACAGGGATTAATTTTTCAATGTTAACAAACGGAGACAAATTTTATGGATTTGTAGAACTGTAATGAGTGTCAGGAACAAATAAAAGAGATCTATGTTCAACTTACAGATGACAATAAGGACTAATGAAAATATATACCGTTTATTATTCGGTTCTTACATATTATCTTGAATTATCTAGAATTCTCCATTTAGCTTGAAAGGATCCTGGGTTAGATGAACAATCTCAAGGCCTGACCTTGTAAATCAAACACTGTGTTAAATTTACTCTTTGTTTCAGGCTATGTTCTTTGTTGCACAAGAAGTGGAAAGGAGTAATGTCAGAAGTAATTTCTTAAAAAAGGAAATTTTTCTGTTGCCATTTTTTGCATCTGGGACATCAAATAAAAGTGACATGAGAATTCTTGGAAGAAGCTGCAGAGTGCTGCAGAAAAAAAAAGGAAAATTTGGTATGCCAGGAACTTTTGCCAATTCCCTCAAATGTAAACTGGAAAAAAAAAAGGGGGGGCAAATTGAATTCACTAGCATGCTGATTACCCAAAAGGATTTCATCAAGTGTTTTGGGGCTTGTCTAATGCTGTTCTAGATAATTGATTTTTCCTAAGCTTATATACACTATGCCAAGCCCATATATGAGGTCTATTAATAGCTGACAAAGTGAAAGGATTTGCAAAAATAACAAAGTAATACCAGTAACAAATTATTATTTGTTATTGTTTCAAAATCCATGTAGTAGGGTCCCCCCATCTGCTCTTACTGAAGACATTTAATCTGGCTGGTAATCAAAGAGGAAACATCTCTAAACCAAATGCCACAAAGGGTTCTTAACTTACCGCATTCTGCTGCACCATTTGTTCTGGATCCTGTCACCTCGTTACCGTATCTGTCAACACACCAGCACTGCCCTACGCTTCCATGGCACTGACTTGGTTTGTAATACCCATCTTCATCACATAAGGGGATGTACTGCCCTATGATATATAAATATTGAATAAGGATATTAAAAAACACCTCTTGGCCAATGTAACAATTACATCAAGAAGTAACTATATTTTGCTGGTTTTCCTCATTCCACTGACTGGTTTACTATTACTATTACTGAATCCAGTTAAGCAGAAAGTGACAGAATATATCAAATGTGGGAGGGAAAATAACATGAATCAATCTTTGTCTGATCTCAAGATATAATAGCGACCAATCTTCCTTGAAATTTTTCATTGATGCTGTGATACGTATTCCTTACTCCCTGAACATCTCAGTCAAGATCTTCACTGAATGCTGGGGAAAAGGCGGAGGACCCAACCCTGAATGGAATATTCTGAAATCTGTGGAATGCAAACAAGCCTAAATAATAAGGACCAGGCTTTCTGATCTAACAAACTATCTGCTACAAGGCTTAGGAGCTATTTTTAAATATGTATTTTAGAATTAATTTAGTTACCTACTAATATTTAATTCCTCCTCAACAGAAGACTAATGCAGTATAACACACTGACTTTATAAACAACAAATGTTAACGAAAGAATGTTAAATTTGCATTTATATGCGAAACACCTAGGCAAATTAGACTCTAAGCCAAAAGGGTTTCCCACCAGGAGTACAAGAAACAAAATCAGGCACTTATTTTGTGAAGCAGTGACCTGCCTATGGCTGAATAATCCACTGTTTTTCATTTGAAGCAAATGGAGACCTTTTGAAAGAAACATGGTAGACAAACCACAACCACCAAAACATTCACATGAAAGCTTTTTGAAGTGCATAGTTGTTGTTAGAAACTATCCTTTGCAGAAATACAGTTTTGACTATTTTGGGCCAAGCTTTTTATTGCACTTTCTACACAGTGTCCAACAGTAAAATGAAGATTTTATACTTAAGTTATATTGATACAGTATGAACTGACTCACAACAAAGATTTCAATTACTTAAAGAATATTACAGGTAAAGGATCAGCAGAGATACTAATTTAGGAGTGCCTTAGACTGTCCCCTCTATATCTGTAAAAACGTACCTTCGATTAGGGTAATAAACCACATGTAATATCTTTTGGTAGGTAAGGTAATAAAACTAAGTTTAATAGCTTTCAAAAATTTCATAAATTCTGTTGCTGGAATTTACTGCAGTCTATCTTTGTTGGATTAATATTGATTTTATGTTGCTGTTTCACTAGGATTATTTATGTAAGCAATAAAACCTTCAAAAGGATGATCTATAGCTCACCTAGGAGCTTCTTTCCTCCTTGCTGCTTCTGAATGTTGCTGAGTTCTGTCTGGCAAGGTGGGTCTAAAACGACATAAAAAATGTTAAACAAATTACACTGTGTCTAGGAAAGAAAGCATATGACTAAGTTTTCAGTTTGCTGTGTTCCAAGGTCACTCTTACTACTGATCTTACGAAACACACACATCCTGCGTTAGTAGTCATGTTCTAAGCTCTGAAATAAAAGAATTACTGCACCTTGCTACAGCTCCAGAATTCTGAATTAGAGCACCACCAGGATATTTGCAGAAGCCCATTCTCAGTTAACCCAGCTGTAAGCATCTAGTCACTAGTTTGGAAGATGAAGGAATGCTAGACCAAAATAGTAACTCTATCACACCCTATTTTATCAGATTACAGAAATCAGACTATGACTGTGAAGCTCTCCTCATGTATTCATTAGAAACGGGATGTCTCTTTTAATTCTCTCGTTTGTCCTCGCTGTAAGTCATGTTCAAGTTTTGTATTTCATACACTACACTAACGAAATAAGAATTTTCTCCACTGAAGTCTGCAAGATTGTGATTCTACTGCAGCAGTTTGACAGGTACAAAGCCCCATGTTCAGCAAACCAAGTTAAAATCAATGGCCAAACTTTAGATGGCTCTAAGAGGCAGAATAGGTATTAAACTTCAGCTTCCCATTCTTCAATTAGAGCTAACTCCAGTTCCAAATAATTTGATTTTCTACTGTCTATAAAAACAAGCCACAGTATGACCCATGAATGTGAAGGAAATAAGAAGTGAATGTGTACACATTACTGCTGAATAAGTGAAAGAATAAAAGACAGCAAAGGACTGATAGCTGCATTCTACACTACACCATTAGCACAAAGGCATTTCTCATTCTGAATCAGCAATTGTATTACCGAGTTTACTTGCATATGTTTTTAGCTCACTGGGACTCGACACAATTTTGTGGGTTTGGGTTTTAAGTATTTAGTCTTTGACTACATGCTGAGGCTACATGATTTTTTATATTTCTTGTTATAAGAAGTGCTTTCATGATGATCAGGCTATTACCCCAGAGAAGTTCGTTACCTTTCAAAACAAAGGTTTCTGTCTTTCCTGGTATTTAAAGAGTTCAGCTTGTAATTGCACAACATTCTGAGGATCAGTTATTCTTACACCAAAGGTATTTCCCATTAATAAGTAATCTAAGGAATGACAGTCATTTATGCACACGGGTACCACAGGCTACAAGGATCTAGGATTTTGGTGACTTGTCAGTGTTAGGTTAACAACTGGACTTGATGGTCTTAAAGGTCCTTTCCAATCTAAAAGATTCTACTCTTCTGTCTTCCGAAGAAGATAGGAAATATGCTAATGGCGAACTAGGCAAATACAAAAATGACATATATTTTGTTCTATGGGAAAAAAAAATCCTGAATTAGAAACACTGAGTTGCACACATAAGTACTAATGTGGAAATGTAAAAATGACAGACTGTGCCTGAAGAAAAAATATCTTAATTTACAGCTATAAATCCTTGGTGGTATAACCATAAAAAAGAATACCACTAACCAAAAGTTAACAAGGCAATGCGAGAGCATTACTTACCCAGAACTCTCTTCTTCTCAGAAGCTAGGTCTTCAAGATTCACACTTAGGCTTTGCTTCTCAGGATAAAAGCATCAAAACCTCTTAACAATGCTAAATCACTTAGGTTCTTAAAACTGTCAAAGAGAATGACAAGCTAGAAGTTCAACCAATTCCTTCTAGTCCACAGCATATCCTTTTTCCTCTCTCCTTAGAACATAATGCTTCCTTCTTTATTTTCCAACTAGTTCCTGAGTTTGGAAAAGCTTTCTTTTGAATTTCTGAACTTATTTCAATGGAAAGCCAGTGTCACTGGACAGCTTTTGGGAATCTTGAGGCAAGGAGAAAGAATTCCTTTACAAAAATCAGTCTGGTGGCTCCTTTTGAAACAGAAATGAATCTGACATCAGTCTTTCTGATGATCTGAAGACAAATAATTGAGACCTAATCATCTTCATCTTTAATCTACTTCCACAGATGTGGCAGAACTGTCCCTCTGACAATAACACAGCATTATCGAGTGATTCATGAATCATCATTGCTCGAAGTACTGATGTAGACCAGACTACCCCATGTTATTAATACTGCCCCTTGAGAAATCAGTACACAGTTGTTCCAAGAGGTGCTGCAAAGCTAGTATGATTAAGCTTTGATTTACCAAAAATAGGCACATTAACAGAGCAACAGGAGTAAAACTGCTAGATCTGACTAAGAATGTCTAAGATTTTTAACAGACATGTCTCAAGGAACTGCTACCCACATAGTGCAACTCCAGCATTCCTAGATTCTTTTGCCTTATTCAAATACAAAACAGTGATTTTCCATCTATCAAGTAGGTACTATTCAGTAGAGCCCCCAGCTTCTGGCATATGGCCCACTGCAGATTAAGCTGCCATGCTGTGCCTTGCCTGTGCTTGGAAGCAAGTATTATAATTGTTCTTGGACAACCAAGGCTTGGACTTCAGGGATTTGAAGCATCAATTCTGCATTTCCAGAAATCTTTCTGGGGATCTCAATTATGTGTTAAGGCACATTACAACTTCCTTTATAACCATCTATAAACAATCTGAAAAGACCGATGTAACAAATATGAATCACAGTAATTACCATTCTTCTCTAAGATGGACTAATTTTAAAGTCACAGAGATGCATTCCAGCCTTGTAGGCAGAAAAGCCTGAAAGAAAATGGCATCTAGACAAGTGCTGGACTAATAGATCTATGCAGAAACCTGCAGTAAAGAAATACTTAGTACTAAGAACTAATATTCCCAGCAAAATGGGTACTCTCCTAACTCTGAAGCAGTGATGCAACAAAATCAAAGCTGTAACAGTGATCAAGTAGGGGCACAAAGAAATTCAACCCATAAAAAGGCAACACTGCAAGTGCCTCAGCATTCAGATAAGCACTGAAATGTTAAGCTAGTATAAGCAACTAAGAAAAGTTCTGAAGAGGGGTGCTGAAGTGAACTGTAGTTGAAACTGAAGGGCAATACTAACCAAACCATACAAGAAGACTTGCAAAGAGCATTGTCAAAGTGTAGATCTTGAAGTACTGCAGAAATTAATTAGTGTCTTGGATGTATCTCAGAGATACTAAACTACACTTAAAGCAGAAAAAGGCCAAGAAAAAATGCAATGAACACCACTGAGTGGTATGTAAGTGTTTAAGCATTAGTCAAGGTGGGACAGCTAATACAGGAAGATCTTACTCTGAGCAAGAAAGGTCTGATTTAAATATTCATAAGAAGCATTGTATATTGACTAGAAGTTGTGAGTAATATGTAGTAATGGGTCTGGTGTACTGTAATGCACCATGTCAGACCTCAAGAAGAAAAAAAGAATGAAAAAGAGTTGCAAGTACTTGTCTGATTCTCAGAGTCTCGAACTGTGAAGCTAAGATCAAAAAGCAAGAGGGTTTTCAGAAAAGCACAACAGAACTTCTATCCCAGTAGGATACAATCTTGTTGACTAAAATTTGTATTCACTTTGAAGACTGTTAATCAACAGCAGTGCTATAAAATTGTAGATCTGCCCAGAAAGCACCTACTATGCTCAATGAATACAGAGAGCTGTCTAAATGGCTTGAAGCATTCTGTTAATATCAACTTATTTTAGTAAACATCAGAAAGAAGCCACTGAATTTCTCTGCCTAGTCATCTCCTTGCTATTAATAGCAACGGTCTAGTTAAAGGTCTTATTTAGGTTGTTCAATCAAGTAAAACATAACCGAACATGAACATAGGAATTAAGTGGTTCATTAATACACTAGGGAGTTAGGAGTCATACAGATGTGCAACAGATAATAATATGTGATAGAAGAAGACTATAAGCTTTTTTTTCCTCCTTACAGTTTCATATAAGAGGGATAATACAGGTTTTGTTGACAGCGTTAATCTGGAAGGATGGAGTATATGTTTAAAACGTAAGGATGGGTAAAACTGAGATTTCACCTCATTTACCATTTTGAGGATAAATATTTTTTACTATACACTCAAGCACACTGTGGTATCAAAAGTTATCTGTTTCAATCAGCATCTTATTATAACAACATGGTTAAGACAGTGAGAAAACTGGGAAGGAAGAAAAGCTTGATAATGTTGAATTATGCAACGGGGAAAATCAGTGTCACTGAAAGCCAGGTCCCTGATTTTTAGCCTTCAGGGTACCATTAATATAATTTAGTAGTGTTTTAGATTAGTCTTTATGATACCATCATTGGCCTTTAGCGGTATAGTGAGAAAATATTTTAGACAGACAGTATTTATAGGCTATAGAATACAAAACTATGTGAAACTCATCTGCGGAAATGCTTTCTTAACACTCTGGTTATGCTGTATATGAATTATAAGAAACCGGTGGAAAAGCCAATTTGTATAAGAACCTTGGCCTGTACTAGGCCAGATGTTATGTGCTGTACCTTCTCTGACAATTTAAAAGAATTATGCTGCCCTCGAAAGAGTAAGGGTGTTCATACATTAAGCTGAAATGATTCTGGTGATGGGGTTTTTTATCTTAAAGACAACCAAACAAAACATGTTATGTTCTTTCCTTTAAGAGCTACTTTATTTCTGGGATTGGTTATTTTCCATTTACTAATTTTATCAGCAGCACACACATGCTTATAAAAAGAAAAGCCAAAATACTGTTCTACTATGAAACAAGCAAGGTGTCTTGAATGATTAAATGTTAACTTTTTAAAATTTACCAAAGAAGTTTATTTAGTATGTATCCAAAGAAGTACAGCTTTATTTTGTTTAGATTTACAACTGTCAGATGTGGCATGATAAAAATCTTTATTTCCACAGAAATCAGAGTCAAACCATAGATGCTGAGCGCTAATGGGAATTTATTATGAGAGTTTTAAGGACAGAAGTGAGATTTAAAAACTGAAATTAACATTTTGCTGTTTATCCCTTCGAAAATCTCATGTTAGTAAGAAAAAAGGGGCCACACTGTCCAGTTTCAGCCAATATTTAATGACTAAATTATTTGATTGATTACAGCTAGTTTAATTACATAATTTACATGGCATCTCACCTAGATCTATAAATGCTTTTAGGTTGTGTTTACTTGTTTAGATGAATCATATCAGGACATCAACAAGAAATTCATTGAAGCAGTAAAATGAATTAGTTTCAGGTCCATATGACTGAAAAAAAACTTTACTCATAATATTCAGTTATTTTAATAGGCTCACAAAATAGAACATTAAGATGCCCTCTTATAGCAAAAAAAAAAAAAATCAACCAAGTTTATTTATAATGTAGGCAAGTAGATTGGTAAAGAAATAATTTCAGTACTTTTGTTCTTTATTTTGATTTCTTTTCTTTGCATAGTTACTGGAAACTGGTGCGAGAAACTATATTGCTGTAAAAGCATTAGCCAGTCTTTTGCACTTCATTTAGAATCAGTGAACTTCTAGCAAGCCTTTGCATTTAGCCTGGGTTCTTTGTTTTTTAATTCATTTTAGGTATTCCCAGTAGGCAAAAAACCTTAACACAAATTCACAGTACAGCATTTAAGACCTTGTAGTTCACTGTAAAATGTTAAAAATAGCACTACAAAAATGTCAGTCATATACATACGCAGGTTGTTCTTATCTTTTACCTTGCTGTCTTTGGAAGCAGTAGCACCACTCATTGTTAGATATCAAACTGTCCTTGTATGTGTCACAAGAATTGAAGAACGCCCTGGTGCATGGCTCATTCTTGTCAAGGTAAATGCTTCCAAGTTCTGACTGGTCCAACAAAAGGTCATAGTTTGTATCAAGCCTGTTAAACATCCAGCCAAGGGAGTCTTTGCAAATTGGCAAAATGCTGGTATCAAATCCTAAGAGGAAAACAAGAAGCTAAATAAAATAATCACATAGCAGGAAAGATACAGTAGCTGCTGAGCTCAGACACCACAAAAGAATGCTGCATCATGGAAATTGCTCCAGTGGTACATAGATACAGTACATGCTCCTGAAATAATACTCATAAACTGTATGTCATCTTCATTTAAAAACACTATTAACTTAACCTGCTAAAAAAACTTAATCCCACCATCAGTCTCAAAGCATTTAGAAATATGAGTTTTCTTGTCAAACATTATACCTATAACACACACATTATGTACAGTAATAAATGATCTACAGTGACTTCCTGGAAAATAATTCTGTTGAGGAATTTCAGTGGCATTATAAATCAGGAGAGTGAAGCTTAAGTGGTTTGCAATATTTACAGAACTAAGAAGAGAATAAATCCCAGGTAACTTGTTGAAGTCCATTTTTTTTTCCTTCCTATACCATATATTCAATTCTATGAAAAAGAAGCATGATACTCAGCCTCATCAGTGTCTTCAAAGTCATGGTATTTCATCGTTACCTGATGTACTTTACAGATTGGAGGCCATGGAAAAGATGATTGCTGAGAGCAGTCGGCTGCCAGTATCAGGCCCCCTAATACAGTTTGCATCTTCCTAAACTGTTGCTTGGGAAAAGGTTCATCAGGAACAGGCTAAGTTAATCATTCTCATAGCCAGAGCTCAGGCTTCATCTTTGTTTTTCCTGCATTAACTGTAAAGCATATGCAGATTTGCATATGGATATGTATGTGAAATTCAGAAACTGCTACGCCTCTTGCCTATGTAAAAGACACTAGCTGTGTCTAATACACATATATGCTATTATTTACATGAACTCCCCTGTGGCTTACACAACAGCATTCAAAACATTTCCTCAAAAGGAACCAACAAAAATGCTCCTGTGTCCTGATTATTTCTCAAGGGAAGAATATCAACTCTTAGTAAATATAACCTGCTTTTCAAGGTGAAACTATTGTTTTCCTGCTTATTAAGCTCCTAAGTAATAAATTCTAGTGCACATTAAGGGAGAATGATAGCTTTTGACATTATGTAGAAATCAAAACAGCATTCACACAATATGGCTTACATACTGCATTATATAAAAACTGTTTATCCAATACAAGAGAAGTAAACTACATGATTCTTCCCAATACCAGTACACTGTCCAGTAAAATAAAAGACACTGACAAATCAGACGTGAATAAACATACATTCATTCTGCTTCAGTACTGACTCCCATCTAGACCACGGCTTTCACTTGTTCAGCATGCAAGATCCATAGCAGGAAGATTTTCACTTGTGATGGATTTGTCTACTATTTCGGCTATAAGAAAACCTTCAGTTAGCATCTCACAGCTGAGGCCTACTGCGCACAAACTGGGTGCAAGATTTTCTTCCTAACTCAGTTTTATCAGGACAGACCTCAGCCAGAAGGACTAAACTAAAGAGAGGTCAACACAGACATGAATGTTTTCTGTCATATTTGCTGTTCACAGAGGTGATGATCTAGATGAGACTCATCTGGCTCCATACTATCCCAAGGAGCACATAGCATTAGGCATAATACTCTCTGTCATCTGTCTAAAGTTGTAATAGATTTATGCTCCCTGCGATTACAGTTAGAAGCAGTACCTGGGTTAAGGCAAGACACAGGGAAGGTACCAAAGGTCTTACAATAAGCCTAGGATAACTGACATTCATTTTACAACAAAAGGCATAAGGGAAAGAAAAAAGCACAGCTACAACGTCCCTTAAACACCTGTGACAGTTGGCATCTGGAAGTCTCTCCTTTTCCAGAAAGTGCACTAGAAAATTTTGTAAGGTGGGGTATGGAGGTGATTCCTACTGCTGAAAGTTACCAGTCTCCTAACAGATTGACAGTTCAGATGAAATTCATACTGTGGGACATGAGACTGACCATTTTATTAACAGAAGGGACCTGAGGAAGGAGAAACAAAATAAAATGCTAAAATAAGTATCTATATCTGTTTCACTGCGTACGCAGACAATTCTGTACAAAAGATTGAGTCAAAACAAAATTCAGTCAACAATACTGATTTAGTTAATTCAAAGTCTTAATTTTAAGCCAGGATGTATTTATTTAGAATTCCTGCTAAAAATTACTTGTAGGCTGGAGTTCTTTTTCTGGACTCCTGCTGTAAGGATGCCTGAGCTTATGCTAACCTGACACATGCAGAAAAACCAGTGTACTTGTAGTAAACTAGAACTTTGGTTCAGGCTGCTAACCTGTATAACTTTGCAATACAGCTTATGGGACTTTTTCAAAGGTAATTTCAGGAAGTAGCTGAATTCTCAGGCAGTCAACATTTTCAAAACAGCAAAAATGGTATTTAAAATGGCAGTTCTTTTTATCTTTTATAACTATAAAATGACTGTGTGTGGGGGTAGTGATAGGAGTAAGCAAAGCCTTATTGTTCTGCTTAAGAGTTCTGTCTGTATATCAGGGTTTCCAAATATAATTCAGCATTGAAGATCAGGGAAATACAATTTAGGTTAGGAAAGCTAAGGCCCACTCAGAATTAAACCTGGCTAGGGACGTTAAGGATAACAGGAAGGGATTCTATAGGTACACTGCAAATAAGACAGGCTAGGGACAACGTGGGCCCTCTCCAGAAGCTATCATGAGAACTGGCTACCCTGGATTTGGAGAAGGCTGAGGTTCTTAATGACTTCTTTGCCTCAGTCTTCACCAGCAAATGC
>JAOEHX010018401.1:5839-21188 GCA_025448015.1 Bolborhynchus lineola | reverse complement strand
GAGAGAACTGTGTCGGTAGTGAAGCCACGGGTTGATGTCCTTACTGGAGCATCCTGTAAAGTTATAGAACGCTGTCTGCTCTGCTGCAGTACCCAACACTATTTGCACTATTTGTCCTCAAGGCCATTCTCCCTCTGAAAGTCTTTTCCCCCTGGCTGGCAGTAAGAAGACACTGTCAAGACTTGCCTCTGACTCCCCGCTAGATCATGGAAAGCGCACAAGGATCACAGAACACCAGCTCCCTGGTAACAGTCCAGGCTGGGCTGCAATGGTCTGCTGGGGCTGTGGTGTGGCCTTATGCCTGGGGACACCCACTTCTTCACTCACTGGGCAGGAACCCAGCGAAGAGTGCTCTCCAGTCAGGGGCAGGGCTGGAGCTAGAGGGCTGTGGATTGGCCCAAGAAGAACTTGTACCCTCAGAGGGTACCTTTTCAAAATTAAAAATCCAAACCCTTTTGTGGTGATGTTTTCAAGGTCTGATGATAGTCACTTTTCCCAGCTTCTGTTGGTAAAGCCCCCCCACCGTGTTACCCAACACCAAATGCAAATAAGCACCCTGCAGCGGCACTCTTCTGTCCTTCCATGCTTCACATGTCTGCTTTGGTGTGACTGAAAAGGAGGGTAAATAAGCTACATGCCAACTGAGATTTCCCTTTCATTATGGATATTCCCAGTTGAACAGATGCTGCCAGAGGATATCTGGTTTTTGCTGCCTAAACAAAGTAATGGAACCAATTCAGCAGAAATGATATTGCCCTCATATTTACTGTTTAAATATCTTTCAAATTTAAAAGCAGTCTTGATTATATTTCAAGTGCTCAACAAATACTGAGTAAGTAATGCAAAAATAATTTCATGTTATTAGGGGACTTCACTGTGCACCAGGGATAGTGGGCATATAGTAAATTCACTTGAAAAAGAATATTCAAAACCAATATACATAATAAAATAGGTGCCTGCAATTCCCTGACTTTATGCTAAGGCATTGTTTTGATAACAAATAGTGTTACTTAAATAAAATATTGTCTGTTTTAAGTTCAAAGTATAGCCACAATAGAAGTTGTTATTGGTAGAGACTTAATTTAAAAGTTATTTTTGTTTAAAAAAGAGGACAGGACAAGATTAGATAAAATGGCATGCCTTTATGGGTACATCTGATGTTCAGACTCTTAAAAGTGAAGGCATTTTTATGCTTATCTTTTTACAATACATTTTATGTCCCACTTTCATATTCATTAAAAAAGATCATGGGTCAGCTATCCTGATTGTAACTGACAAATTCTATGGCTCTTTTCTTCTATTATTCAGCAAGTTTTTAATAACTGAGATGCACCTGAAAGACGATCTTCCTAAGCACATCACATGAGCGTGCCTGATATCTGGTAATAATTTTTAATTACTGCTTTTTCTCTCAAGGTGGTGGTAATTCAACTCCATCCTCCACATCTTGTTTGCAAGCATATTGATCTAAAAACTTGAATTTGGATTTATCTAGTATGTCCTAAAATTAGTAAATATCTGGTCTGGAGCAACTTAAGTGATGACATCACTTTCAGTACACGGAACTCAACCCAAAAAAGTTTATGAGAAATTTTACCAGAAAAAAACAATAGGAGGTCATGCATGAGTTCAATAGCATTCTGAAAAATAGTTGAAGAGAAAAAGATGGAACTATAACCGAAATATTTACATTAAATATTGATTCTAACTTCTGACCTAAACCATTTTCTTCTGAAAGCCTATCTGCAAGGGAAGAGACACTATGGGGGAAAAGACATGTAAGAATACCAAGTGGAGGCCACAGGTGGGAAAAGGGAGAAAAAGATTCATACCAAGATATTTAACATTGTAGAACCCCAGTATATTTAATTTTGACAAGGATCACATGTTCATTTGTTTCTCAGGGAGGACTGTCCTTGGTGCCTCTACCTGCACAGATCTGCTCTCCAGGAAATTTTCTGGCTGGTACACTTCCCCTCCAATAGGCATGGAGATAACATGCCACCACACCTCCTATTTCCACTCTGTTTCCAGCAAAGCCAGCTTTGTTCACTTGGGGACTGTCAGGACGGGCTTTAATGGCAGGTTTTGGCATGCTGCACCACCTGCCCCTGGCACATGCCAACAACCTCTACTGTGTCCCCTGGTCCCTGATAAGCACTGAGTAGAAGGGGATGATCATGTACGCGTGAAATGAACTTTGTAAATATTTTGTGGTTGTATACCACATGCTGAATAATTTAAGCTAGTGATTATAAATTGCTTATGTTTGCCCCTTTTATTTTTTTTAATCTCAGAATTTAACATGCATTAACCCATGTTGTGTGGAAGATATGTGCCAGGCAGCTCATCTGTTAGATTGCTCATCTTTTAGCTCATCAATTTCAGATTGGATATGAGGAAGAAGTTCTTTACTGTAAGGGTAGTGAGGCACTGGAATGGGTTGCCCAGAGAAGTTGTGAATGCTCCATCCCTGGCAATGTTCAAGGCTGGGTTGGACAGAACCTTGGGTGGCATGGTTTACTGAGAGGTGTCCCTGCCCATGGCAGGGCAGTTGGAACTAGGTGATCTTAAGGTCCTTTCCAACACTAACAATTCTATGATTCTATGTCTCTTCAAGTAATGTCCCTGTGGATGCAGCCCAAGACCCAATTTGCCTTCACTGATGCAGCAACACACTGCTGACTCACATTCAGCTTGTTGTCCACCAGTACCCACAGACCCTTTTCAGCAACGCTGCTCCCCAGCCACACAGGTTGTAGCCTGTACTGGGCATTTGGTCATGTCATCTGAGGTGCAGGACCTTGCACTCATCTTTGTTGAAGTTCATAGAGTTCTTCCTGGCTCACTCTTCCAGCGTTTCCAGGTCTCTAAGCAATAGGAAGCTTAGCACAGAGAATAGACAGGCTGCTCCCGATTCCAGTACTAGAAGCAGGGAGCCAAGCTCAGATCTAGTTGGCAATGTAGTACAGACTTGCAGGGTAGCTTTACTTTACATTGTGGTTAAGTAGGAAGATGAACTGTTGGTGCCCTCCCTTGATGAACTCTGCTGGCATGTGGTATGCTTACAGCCACAGTCCACATAATGGAAAAGACATAAATTTATCGAGCAAATGGCCACAGTGTAAATCAATGCCTGTATTACTTCAGTCAATTTCACAGTCTGGGAACTACAAAAGGGAGGGTTTTAAACTGCTGTTCCTCGTGGCTCTCTCTCTGACAGTAGATGCTTTCAGGAAAGATAAGGGTTAAGATGTCTTGCCTCTACATTATCTGAAGCATAAACAATAAAGAAAGGAGATCTGCTGCAAATAAAATAATTCAGTCACAGCATTGCCCATCTTAAAACTTCTCTGCTCCTTCCAAATCATAGCTGGATACAAAAAGAAACAAGTTTCAGAGTCTGTAAAATGAGGTTCATGGCCTGGTTAATGGCACTTAAAACTTATCAGATTTAAGCTTTAAGTCAGAGCCTAGAAAGAATAATGAACCTACAGTGAGACAGACCATCCTCAGAAATTGTAGGATTCTTACTTGTCCTGAGAACTGGCAGGATGTCATCTCATTTTTCCATTCTGGTAAAAGCAGACAGAGGATTAAAACAAGGAGAAAACCAATCTTAAATAAAACAGATATGACTCAGGGCTCAAACCAGAGAAAGATCAGTTATCATATGATACCAAGCTGGAAAGGCTGGTAAATAGAAACAGGCTAAACCACCGTTCAGTGCAAGAACCTTGGGACTCCAAAAAACTGTCAGTCTCCAAAAATTAGTATTATATTTCTCAGAATATCATTTATGTTATATTTATCTTTGTTAGGTTTATGAAAGCCAATACATAGCTTAAAAGATTATTTAAAGGGCATCAAGATAATCAGTATTCTTCACCATTAGTTTATGTACATGTATCCCTTTCATTCCAACTGGGAAGGGTAAAATAAAATCTTCTCAGCCAAATGGTTTGCGAGTGCCGACACCCTGTTTACTCAAGTCAGTTGAGATGCAGCACTGAATTTTAGGATTCTATGTGACCATTACAGAGGTTGCTGTGGCAACAGCTATGCTTTAGAACTGAGATGTTAGTTTCATTATAACCTCTCTTTTCATTTTCTGGTTGTAGCCAGTAACCATTTTCTCAGGCCAAATGTCTGAAATATGCCCAGAAGACTGATTTAATTTAGGTAGTTTACATAGCATCCATTCAAGCATCCCTGAATTCTGTGCTTTGTTTTGAATACAATTTGATATACCTCTGGCCTGAGCATACTAGCCTCACTTGTATTAAGAATTTTGAAACAATGCTTCATGTAAAGAACAAAATTTAAGCTCAGCTTCTTTTATAGATCTCAGTTCAAGCAGAAAACTTGAAAAACTTTGAAAAAGAAACAAACCTTAACAGTTCTGAACCAATTTTAGTTCTGACTGTAATTTCCTGGCTGTTTCAGAGGCCTGAGATTAGTAGCTACTGCTTGGACTTCAAACTTTGCTGATTATTGTAAACCATTTTAGAGCTTTTGCTGCTTGAAAATCTCTTTGTATTATTGTCAGTCATACAATTAATGGTTCTCTTTTCCCTCAGTTAAATGCTAACAACTTTCTTCAGTTTCCAGCTGTAAAGTCAAGCAGTTCATCTAGGGTGGCTAACCAGGAAATCTGACATTTAGTAGAGCTTAGTGGCATTTAAAACTAGCAAAATCTTGATGATGAAAATTGCAGCAACTCCCCCAGACCCTTCAAGTAAAGCCTGGCACAGGCAGACTCTGGCATACCATCAGGATTTAGCTATAACTGGTCCTACGTACATTTAGCTGTTTCCATTCTCTCTTTCCCTTTCTTCCCAACCCTCTCATACAGAAATCTGCCAAACATCACAGCTCACTGGCTGCCAGGAAGGCATGGCTAGCTCACACCATTAAGCTCCAGCCATTACAACCAGTTCTGCCAGCTGCTGCAGTTACCAGGAGTATTCACAAGGCCAAGAAGATGACGCAAAGGTTTGTCATGTATCTAACAGCAAAAAAATCAAAGCCTGCAGTATCCCAAGAGCCAATCCAGCTCTGTATGTGAGATCCAGAGACTTTGCCAGTACTCATGTTGTTAAGACTTAGAGAGAGGGAGCGCCAATGACATTGCTTGCTGTATCCTTCTGAGCAATGTTAATGTCATTAATTCTTTGTCATTTAGAGAAGTATTAAGAAAAATAATCCCACCCAACCTAATTTGCCAATCTTTGTATTAAATTATTAATTATAATAATTCCAAGTGCCTTTTATTTAAGATTGAATGTTATTTGTAAAATGCTTAAATTCTGCTGATAAAAATATTACATTGTGTTTCTTCAAGATGACTGGGTACAGCAAATCTATTAATAACTTCTTAATGAAGTGAGAGTTTTTTAATATGTCTTATTAATCTAAGCTGCGCTAACATTTCAGTGTGAGAGGAATTAATTCAGGAACTTCAGATACAGCTTTCATTTAAACAAGATTAAGTGGGTGATTCAACATTAATGCATCAACACAGTTTTCTACCTAAAGCGGAATTTTACAATATCAGATTTCACAATAGTAGGTTTCTATTTTATTGTTTATTTATTTTGAAGAAACAGAAGCTATCCATTAAAAGCCTATATACACATTTTTTGTCAGGAGCTTGTTCACAATGTTCTCACTCTTCCGTTTCCTTCCCCTGAACAATGCTCTAGACATTACTGACACACAGCTATGGCATTCACAGGCATATTAAAGTTATTTACAAAATTGTTGGAGGCAGAGAAGGTCTAGAATACAAGTCCCAGAATATATTGCCTTTAAAAAATCCAGTTATAAAGTCATTTCCTCTAGTTTAATCAGGGACCTGAAATGTTTCAAATAGCACTGTATAAACAAAAAAAAATATTAAAAAACATCCTCCCTGTTTCCCTCAGCAAGTGAATAACTCTGTATTTCCCAAGGGAGAGAAGGTTTGTAAGACTTGAAAGAAAATGAAGATAAAGGATTACAGTGTGACCTTGAAAGAATAACCGCAATCCCTGTAATATCAGATTTCATTTCAGCTTCAATTAAAAACACCTTGAAAAGTAAAAAAATAAGCTTTGTGGCTCACAGCTGAGTGCTTGCAACTTAAAAATACTGCTTCATCCCATTTTGATCTATTTGATGGAAATATCATCACCACAGTCTATTAATTCTGATATCTGGTCTGTATTGTGAGAGGAGAAACAGCTTCCTTTTTCCTTGTAAGATGGTTTTATCAGATAATAGAAGAAATATCAAGGGAAGAAAATGAAGCTGTACAGATATATAGAAAGAGCTTTCCAAGAAAGCTCATATGCAAAAATAGTTTTTGGAACCAGCAAACCCTGTAGGTTTCATCTCTGTTCAGTGGATGCAGACTCACATACACTCTCATATCAATGAAAACAAAACAAAAAAAACCCAAACAACCCAGCAACAAAAATCCTTAGCTCAAGTGTGACCCATCAGTTCAATTATTTATGGAACCAGTATGGTTCCAAAATAATTTGTGTCATTAAGGAAATCCTGAGTATGTTCCGTTCATATTTGTTATCATAATGCTCATTTGTGTCAAAACGAGAAAGGAAATAGCCACATGGTACAGTATAGTTGGTAGTAATGCAAACCCTTAATGTTTACTTTTTAATTATTCTTTTTTTTTCTTAAGGGAAAATATGCCCAGAGATTTCAAGGAAAATTGTAAAAGAAACTCATCTTATGCCAAACTATATCTTTTCTTGTAGCGGCTGTGAATAAGTTTACAATGGTGAAGTGGGAAAATAAACACAAAATATATAAATGTGACTCTTTGCTATTGTTGGGATTCCCTGCATCTTGTCCACAGCAGAGTTAACTATTAAAAGAAGATGAAGTGTATTGTTGGATAAGTGTAACTAAATCAGTGTCAATAAAGAAAGCTCCAGCTTCAAGACCACTAATCTCAGGTACTAAGCTTGACCTTAGTAGGCTTTTGCTCTCTTTTGTGAGGAAGTTGCTGTACATATAAAAAAAAATAAACAAGCCAGGATGAAAGACCAGATGACACCCACAATTACTACTGCAATTGTTGACAATTGTTATTATTGTTGCTCATGTCCTCAAAGGTGAGCTGTGTATTTACTCATATGTATCCCACCTAAGGATATGTAAAAACAATGCAAGTATGCATACACTAGTTTATGAAATGGTGTTCTCTACTTGGGAGAATAGTAACCAGTCACCTTTTACAGTTCTCCTTAAAATAATAAATATTTAAAATAAGGCACATATACTTTTCTTTTTAGGAAAAGCTGCTAAATCTGTAATCCAAGACTCTGCATGTGAAGAAGTGTAGTAGCTTGTACCCTTTCATATACAGAGCTTAACAGTATGAACCTACTTACAACCAGCCGAAAATTCTTCATGGTAAAAGTGTCCTGTAATATTTCTTGTGTGATTTTATGACTACCTTAAAGGGAAAGAGCAGGCACACAAACTATTAAATACAGTGCTTTTTCAAAGGGAAAAACTGAATGGCTTCTTCTGAACACAAGTAGGCGCTCAAGAAACAAAATAAGTAATCTGTGTTGCAGACTCCTGACTCAGACAGCTCCGGAAAATCAAATAAATCTTAATTAATTCATAAAATTTAAAGGAAAATTATCAGAGAAAAGCTCACCTCCCCGGCTTCATCTATCCATTCACATCTGTGGAAATGCCAGTGAGTCACAGAGCAGTTCCCTACATCATGCAGAGCACCTCACAAAACTGCTTAGCCCAGTTACAGGCAAAATGTTTTCTTCCTCCTGTCCAGAGACAGTATAACTTATCTTAACATATTTGCACACATACAAGGCCTTTCCTGCACTGTTATTTTCCCAAAAGCTTTTGCCCAGTGACAGTTACATACTAAGTGCTGTAGAGTAACTGCCAGCACATTCACAAACAGGTAACAGAAAAAGGCAGTGAGTGGTATTTAAGTAAGATAAACCTTTGTTTATGGGTTTCAAGAAAACCTATTGGGTGTATCTGAAAGCTGTTTACTGAGCCTGGAGCAGCAACAAGCTGGCAGATGAGGCAGGGAGAGCAGCAACAAGCTGGCAGATGAAGCAGGGATACCCCTTCTTAATACTAATAAGCTGCCTTAGAAATTAGGCAGTGATGGGTGACTCACTCAGCACTTAGATGTGGGATGCATCAGATTAAATGTAGAGCTTTACAGCTGAGCTTTTAAGGCATAAGTCCTCAAGTAAAGGCTTAAAGTAAGTGACAACAATTGGCCCCCAAAACTGTCACTTCTTTCTCTCACTAGAAAGAGAACCTACTTTGCAAACTTCTAAAATATGTAAGATGCATCCTGACAGATTACACTAAGGATATGTTTCTTTTTGGAAGTTCCTATATATTTACGATCTCACACTTGGCTTTACACTTACAGGTGACCTTAATGTGATGTTTAGCTGCCTCTGAGTACCCTTGTTTGAGTATTGGAGACAGAGTAGCTTCACTAGTCTTGACCTCTACCAGAGGTAATTAGCCCAGGTGGTTCAAAAACACAAACTGCAAACATCATCCTTAGGTCAGTAGATTCTGTGATTATTTCAGAATCTCTCAGGCAACCAAGAATTTGGTCCTGAAGCCATTTAAAATCCTTCTAGTTACTGCCAGAGTCAAATATTAATTTAAAATTCAGCTACCTGAAAGAACTGAGGGGAAGAAGTAGCTGATTTTAGTAAAACACTAAACAAGGAAGCAATTTTTAGTAGTGTGTGAAAATTATGATAGCACTGAAATGATCTCCTTGCCTTTGAGGGTAATAAAAAGCACTACAGCAATTGCGGAGTACTTGAAGTATTCTCTCTCTGGTCTGTGATTTTTCATTTCACAGACACTTATGAATTACCACAGTTATTTCATAGCTTCACTAGCTGTTCTCAACATTACAGAAGGAATACAATTTCTAACCTCTCTGGTATCAATGGTGGGTGTGCACTTAGAGGGAAGGGTGTTCTAGGTATTCATTGATACAGTGGTGTAAAGTTAACTTGAAGTGCAAACGAGTTTGAGAAACTATTGGTATATGATAATGCAGCACACCAGGTAGGGTTGTCTTTCTCATTAGAAGTGGGCAAGTGTCAAACTCTAACCCAGAAATGCCACAGCAAATAGATTTCTTCTCAAGCTAACCAAGACAATTGGGTCACTACAGCAGTCTTTTGATGAAACCCTCAGCTGGGATAAATGGGGAGGATCTATCACAATCCACTCCTCCTAGTATTTACCCTCAGCACTGGGCCTGTCTCTTATTTCTAGATTTATATTATATTGCTTAATTAACAAATGAAATTTGTTAGTTTTCTGTATGAGGTAATTCTTTACCCAAAGGGAATGTATAACTCTTGCAGCATATCACTGCCACAAGGAGTAAATAAATTTGTCCCATAACATCTCTAGCAAAATACCTACACTAAGAGCAGGAGGGCATTCAGAGCAGGGTAAAATGCATAAAATATAGAAGCATTACTAGGATTAATTTCTGCCCGGGATTCACTTCTGCTAAGCGAATGCATTTCATTCCACCTTTCCACCAGTCTACATGAGGGTTTTGGTAGCTTTAAAATTAGAAACTGTCTGAGGTGAGGGAAGGAAAAAGAGCTTTTCACCATTGCTGGTTAAATGATGACCCAAGAGAATGTTCTAGCTCATACAATGGAGTTTGTTTGTGGAACTGCTCTTTTATTAGCTTGGATATCAATAAACCAAAACACATTCTGACTCAGAAACCTCCCTTAATGCATGGAAGCCAGTTTTGCATGTGAGTCCAGTATTCAAGAAAACATAACCAATACAATGACATATGAAGTTTATATTTTCAAACTGTTTAAATAAATGGATCTTCTTTCCCCTGGTGGACCAGACTTTTTGTTTCTGCTGCACTATATTGTTCCTCTTATCAATAATGAAACAGATCTTTAGTTCAATCCTTTTAACAAGGTCTTTTCTTAGTCTTCTGTTAAATTTAGCATAGATGTTTTAAGGTAGCCATTTCATTTGAAAGTATGCAGAAATGTTCCTAAATCTTTATTTTCTACAGAGCTCACAGTAATTATATTGAAGGTTTTATTTGGTGAGAAACAGCAGTGGGAATTTGATAGTTTAGGGCATACTCTTAGGTCTTCATTTAACCAGCAGCGGTTAATATACCTCCTCCTCCCACCACCTCGGACAACCTCTGATTTCAGAGCTACGAAAGACTTTAAGTTTGTCGGTGAATATATACTTAATCACTGACTCACTGGCCACAAACATAAAAAAACAAATTTCTGCAGAAACTCTTTGTAGATGACTCGTATGATGATAGTTTTGTAAGAGACATCTGGAGCTTCACAGCTCTGAAGAAAGAAAAGAAAAAGAAAAATATCCATAGAAGTCCTGGAAACTTCGAGCAATGCACAGATGCGCTAAGTGAGCCTATTTTTATAGTGCCCCAATAAGTATTTTTCAGCTACATTGTCTTGAAACAGGTTTTACTTAAAAGTCATCAGAACAGAGATTACTAAATCATTAAAAGGATGAGAAGTTAAAGAATTCCAAGACATAAGAGAAGGGCAAGAAAGAGCTAAAACAAACGTAAAATTGATGGCACAATTAAAGCTTTCTGTCTATGCCAAATTGTGGTTGAAGTAGAGAGAATAAGTTCTTGTTTATAATATGGAAAATGAGAACCCTGGAGCAAAACATTGGATTTCAGTCAGTTAATTGGAGCAAATAGTCCCATATAGAATTATTTGTTTCCTGAGATTTCTTTATGGAAATATCCTGGAGCTAAAGATCTTCATACAGCATATCAATTTCAACTTTTGTAGGTATTGCCTGAGTATAGACCACTTGAGAAACATTTACAAGAAACATTTACCTCAAATTTGAATAAAGCTCGAGAGAACTTTTGTTCATTAAAAGCTCAATTAATTTAGTAAAATATGACTTTTGCTTCAAAAGTACAACTACATGTACTGGAATGAACAAATTGGCAATTAAGTCCTTACACCTTTGTCAATACAATGGTAGACTATAAATTAGTTTTCTAACAGAAGGATATTTTCAATTAACATGGAAAAAATTATACTAAGTACAATGAGGAGAACATAATTCTGGAGAAAATTAGTTAATAAGTACTTATCAAAGCTAGCTTTCCTGAACATGAACTCTATATATATTTCTAGTTACAAAAAGACAGCTGATTTGTACCAGAGCCTGAAGGTTTGAAAGCAAGTGTCTTTTGGTGATGCAATTCCCTTCCATTTCTAAGGTCTGATGCTTTCCTGCTGGAAAAGGCTGGACCTTGCTGATTCTCCCAAACACTTTCCTAGAATTGGAGAAATAGCAAATGTGAAGCAATTGTTGTATTTAAAGACAGACTATGGAAACATGACAGAGGAGGGAGCACTCACAACCCTCCTCCACACCAACATCATTTTCTGAGCTGCTCAAAGACAGAACAGCACACAATGTCATCAGAGAAGCCACTATGAACAGCTGGCAAACTAAACAGCAACCATCATATGAATTATGGACTCTGACTAAATCTTTATCATCAACCACTAGTAGCCAACCAACCAAGTAACTAAAACAGAGAGGGTAAAAATGAAAGTGCAGTCCATTTTTCTGCTTGTTTTTCCTATCTATGTGCATATGGAAACCACCTTTTTAGTAGTCTTCTAAAAGAAAACAACAAATTGTGAGCACTAAGGTAGATTCAATGCCATATTTAATGCATTTATGTTACAGAAGCAATGATGTCTGGGTTGTTACTAGTTGATATATTGTTCAGCAGAAATCTGAATACAAGAACATCTGTCTAGAAACTGTCATCAGTCAGTGGACAAGTATGTGCAAGGACATACAAGTGACAGATAAGGCAAAGTGGTAAAAATGAAGGTGGCTATTGGCACCACTTTATGGCACTGATGCTGCACATCTTAGGGTAAGAAGTAGCAATCTGCTGCAGCAGCCAAACAGATCAATTTTTCTCCATTTGGATAAAGTCACCCTAAAATGGCCACACTCTCATGTGAAACAGGGGGTGCGCCAGAACATAGAAAGATAAAAGGTGACAAGTTTGACATTTTTGCCTGCAGATAATCTCAGGCAGGCAAGAAGCGTAGTGAATTAAAAGGACATCCCGGGACACAGCAACAGTAGGTCCCAGGTGTCAGCACTTCACAGTAATGGGTGTTGGTGTCCTGGAGAAGTTGTCAGTCTCAGGCCAGACAAAATGTCACTTCCTGCTTCTTTCATTTTTCTTCACAATATCTGGTCATACTAGATCCAGTCAACATTACTGCTACTGTTATGTAGGCATGGCTGCAAATACGATTTGTGCTTAGCAGGTGAGAACAGTTCTTGTGCAAGTTCAAGTCAGATAGATACCAAACCTGCAAAACAGATTCCCTTCTTCAGGATAATTTCTGTGCAATGTGTGGCTAACTTCAAGTCCACGCCATCATCTAACTCACAATAGCCTAAACTAAAAAATTAATTTTGGAATAATTAGTGATTTTTCAAGTTTTATGGTATCCTTGAGCTCTTTAGTAACAACAGCCAACAGTAATTTTTTGAAAAAAAACCAAAAAAAAAAACAAAAAAACAAAAACAAAAACAAAAACAAAAAAAAAAAAACCAAAAAAAACCCAATGCTGTGGTTAGGGAAGAGTAAAACTGAAATGTCTCTTGATACTAAATAATGTAACTTGACATGTTGTAATTTGAACAATTCAGTGCTGTGACAGAAGCCTAATGAAAAGAGAAAAATTTTCTCTTTTCCTTCACCCCTACTAGACTTGATCACTCTTGTTTTGTGCCCCTCATAACCTAAGCAGGACAGGTGAATGAAAGAGTAAAATATCTGCAGCAGATAAAAGTTGGTTTGTGGGATGGTTTCAAGCCTAAGTGAATTGTTTATCAGTGACTAAGCACATGTTTTCTATGAGGAGGAACAGTGCAGCAATTACAATGGGTACTGACTTATTTTTGCATCCAGGAAAAAAATATCTAATCAAGATAGACAAATAACAAACAAAGTTACTGCTTAGCTCCAAAGCTATAATATCTGGATATTAGCATCTACTGGCAATGTTCCTTAAAGATATTTCTAGATGCCCTATACTGTCCCATTTAATCTGAAATGTACTATAATACAGTCAAGAATACAAAAGGGTTAGCAGCATTAGTTTCCCCTAAGCTTCCTGATGTCCTATTTGTATGCCTGAGTAAGGGCAGAACAAGGTGGGAATATCCCATATAATGTCTAGCATGTTGTAGAAATAGCATGGATATTAATAATAAATAAATAAATAACAATTACTTTGAATTTTGCTTTGTTTTCCCCAAAATACTGAGGCTGTTTGAACACAAAGTAGCATAGAAGGATACAGGTACTCCAACCTAAGTTATTCCATTTCTATGTTAAAATGTAAAGTCTTATTGTTAAGAACTAGGGAGACTTTTAACCATGGTTTACACACGCTTTTATCTTCTATGACCAAATAATATTTTTCCCTAGGTACTCAGATATAGTACTTGGCCTTCCAGTCCAGAATTCATGTGAGTTTCCCTAAAAATGGGCAAAGCTCTTTTTGTTTCATCATTTGCTTCAAGAGCAAAGCAAAAAATCTCAAGGCATTGGCTTTGCATTTTTTAATCATATGACACAGGTACCAGGCAGTTAAGTAAGAAGTACAAGAGCCTTTTGTGCTACAGAATGGCAGATAAGGACCTTGCCTACAGTCAGACCACTTTGCACTATGGTAGTCTTTTTCCAGGGGTCAGGTAGTCAAGCAATAACTAGGTGTGGCTAAGTATGTGAGCCTACTTCTGCTGTCTTACCTCAGAAGTTGTCCAGATGAATTCACACAGGGGTACAAAAAACCCTGGGTCATATTTGAGAATGTTTGCTGAAGGGATCCCAAAGTTGTTTGAAATACTGATTAACAAATAAGGTACCCCATGCTTAAAGGCTGAAGAGACAACTCCAGTGCCCTGACTGGGATAGCGGACGTACACCAGGTACTTCCATCACAGCCACAACTGTAGGTCCAGTCTCCCATGAGCCCCAGTAATGTGGAGCTCAGTATCTGCTGCTAAATCTGCTTGTAATAAAGAGGTAAATCAGGCAGCAATAAGCCTCCTGTTGTCAGGGCGAGGAGTGTTACTGTATCCAGCCAACCCATTTAAATTTACCTTGGGCATATTAACTGTTTTGATTGTACTTTTACACATGCCTTTGTTTTTTCACCATGCTCAGCAATCTGAAATCAGAAATAATGCATTCAGGAGCAAGAAGCTTCCACAGTGCTTCTGACCACACCATGATCCCAAACTGATGTTTTGATCAGCACAGATGGAAAATTCACCTGAAAGAGCAGATAATGATTGATGGTCTGAGCAAGACTATTTCCACCTAGCCTCTGACACTAGCTGCAGACATGCAAAACAAGCTCCTGCTCACAGGGAACAAAATGACAAAGAGAAAAATGTAGCGTAGGGAGTTGCCCACATCCTCTGTCAATTCAAGAATGGCACTTCCTTGTGATAACTAATACAAACATATGGGAAAAGAACACAGCTTTTTCCTGAAAAACTTACAACTTAAAAAGTCAAGACAAAGACAGGGAGAATAAAAACATGCAGACAGAGGTGAAGTGATTTACACAAGGAAGTAGCAACAGTGATGTTCCCAACATACTTTAAGCTTGTTTGGTTTTTATCAACTCAAGGAAACACTTGTACACCCACAGTTTGCTACTTTTCTGGTTTAATAAAATCTATTTGTGTACGTATATGCAGACTTCTCCATATAAAACTTGCCCTAATCAATTAGCTTAAAAATCCAGCAAGGTCAGGCAAACTTTTGGTTTACACTGTAACATCATATCTATAGCTTCCCACATTAATCATGTATGTGCCTTGTGAGATGCTGAACAGATATAACCAGTACCTCTTTCTTCAAAAAACTGTTTAGGGGACTCTAGGTGTAGGGGTGGAGTTGTTTACAAGTGTAGTATTTGAATTGTAGTGAATTATGTGCCTACAACTACCCAAAATAGAAGGATACAACTGTGAACATAAGAGGAAGCAGAGCTAAACTTTCATGTGAAAACCAAACAGATTAGTACAACATGCGCAAAGCAGGCAGTGATTACATCTGTTTTCAGCCTGGGATTTCTTTCCTTGCTGTAGCACACTGTGGTTCTGCAGCTACTGTGGTGACAGAGTGTTGTGGTTTAAGCTGTAAATCAGCCACGCAGTTTGTTCATTCACTTCCCCCTCCTAAAAGACCTGTAGTGGTTTCAGC
>JAOEHX010018400.1:16892-28677 GCA_025448015.1 Bolborhynchus lineola | reverse complement strand
CCTTAGTTACTGGACTGTTCTTATCTCAACCCATGGGAGTTACATTCTTTTGATTCTCCTCCCCATCCCTCCAGGAGCAGAGGAGGAGGAAGGTGGGGGGGAGTATGTGAGCAACTGTGTGGCTGAATTACCAGCTGGATTTAAACCACGACAGTTCACTTATATATCTGCATGGGTATAGATCAATGTATTTGTTTTTAAAAAACCCACTCACCTACAAATAGCTCTACATACAAGGATTAGGATTTCCAAAGGCAGCTAATGATTCTGGGCAGCATTGTAGAGTGCTCAGCCTACGACAATGATGTCAGCTTCATTGAGACTGTGGGGATATATCTCAAAATACTGATGAGTTCATTCACTGAAACGTATTTGTAAATATCACTTATGCCTTCTGTATTGCACCAGGTCAATACCAGTCTGACTGCTTGCATTTTCAGATTGTTTTCCACTCAGGCATATATGAATTTACCCATTTCTCCATTTCAGCACCACCTGTTAGGTAACTAGATATACACTGACCCTCGATCTTGCTAGAAATGGCCATTTTGGGCTTGTTTTATGGTAAAAAATTAATTTTACTCTCTATTATCAATCTATTCCTTGCGCTTGTGCTTTAGTCAGCTTTTCTGTCCATTTAGAAGTGTCAGAAACAAATGTGCCTTGTGACCTTGCTTAGTGGAAGACCAGTTCTGGGCATTCCAGAATGGCAGCTTCGTTCACTACCTTTATGTTCAGGTATGTACTTTGCTTTTGCACTTTGTATTTTGTATTGATTGTGACAAATTTTCCTGCAAAAAATAATTGCTGCTACTGCGTACCCAGCATGGGTACTCCATGGGGCTGTTGCTATGCTTATAAGACTTTCCATAATAATGCTAAGTAAACACAAGTTTTCATATAAACTTAACAGTTTACTTTTATTTGCCAGCAGTTTACAATGGAAAGCTGACAATCTTTTTATTTCTAGAATCTGTCATGTCTCCAATCCTGGGTATTGAAATATTGGAGGAAACCTGGTGTTTATTTTCAGACTGCTTTTGATGAATACCCAAAAATGTCGTATTTGATTTTGCATTCAGCTTCTTACAGCAAACCTGCCTGTTCCAAGGGGACCTGTTGGATTGAATTAAATAACCATTAGATGAGGGAGTTGTTTCACTGTGATTTAGAGAAGCAGAGCAGGCTCCTGCAGCTCAGAAAAAATCAACTCCCTGGTTGCCCAGCACTATATGCATTTGTGTCTCTAGGTATTTATGGACACCATATGTGCTTGCAAAGAAGAGAATACTTTAACTTTGTTGCTTAATGCATATACATTTGAGATGTATATAATTTAATCCTCTCTGTGCTCAGCAGAACTGGAGAAGTCTCATAGTTTATCACATAGGACAAATAGCTAAATATAGGGACTTGAAGGGCCCTGATAACCATCATAGATCCAAATCTCTGATGTGGTTACAGTAAAAGCCAGGAGAAAAAGGCCCATTTCTAAAATAAAACAAAGAAGAAAACAGAAGTATGAGCTGATGTGATAAATTATAGAGGACTTCACATGGAGAAATCAAATAAATCTCTCTAAATATTTTTAGCATGCTCACTTTCCTTTCATTGCTCAACAGGAGGTTTCACTGGTCTCACCTGGTATCTTATTAATACTGCACTGATTGGTGAGCAGGCAGGAATTGAGCAGCACTGGCATCTTGGTTAATCACATCTTGTAGGAAATTGTGAAAAATGACAAAGGAGGTACTTCACAAATTGTGAGCTAAGGTTTTGCTGAAAAACAAAAAGGTCTGCTTTCACAGCACATGGTCAATAAATCTAGTACTGTTATGGATCATAGCTATAAGTCAGTTTCAAATGTTCCCAACTGCATGTAGCATCTGTCTTATTCAGGAGTCTGATCAAAATCAATCTTTGCTGCAAATGAAAGATGGAGCTCTTTATGCATTTGGGCTTGCTTACTATCGTTTCATTTTGTCTTGTACTTGGGCCGTTCTTTGGATCTTCGTATTTCAGAAGACTATTTTTGATCAATATAATCCTTCTGCAGTGCCTAGTGATTTCCTTATTTTGAACTAAAAATCTCTTTCATAAGCAAGTCCCTATAGAAATATTCATTTTGGTCTTACGCACTACTTGGATATTTCCTCAGGGATGGAATGTTATTTTTCCTGTTAATTCTGTTTAAACTGCTGACACTAATACTCTCTATAATACTTGTTGTGGGCCCTGCTCTGTATCTTGTATATATTTGGGATTAAGGAGAATTTATCATCATGTGGTCTTAAAGCAGCTTTTTCATAAGTCTTGAGTACACTCTGCTGTCAGGTGAGTACTGATTATATATCATAGGAAAAAAAAAAAAGGGGTTTAAAAATAGATGCAAGAGTGAGAAAAATCTGAAGGCTTGAGATGAACAGTTAGGAGGAACAGGACTGGAAGGAATTCACAGGAAAAGAAAAATCAGCTCCCATGGAGAATAATCGATTGGATGATGTTGTTTCTTCTAAATGGAAGAAGCTGTGGCCTAGGAAGTGCCCAGTACTGCTCAACAAGGTCATGGCCAGACAAGATGAGATGCCTAATCTTACCTTCCACCAAAATACAGGATTTGGAATCTGGGATTCCATTCAGTGGGGTTTGGGACATGCACAGCAGAAAAAAGAGTCATCTGCTCAGAGAGCTCACGGCATGGGTACACATACTACATACATAAATGTACATGATATTTTGGAATACATGTCCAGCTGAAAATGCACCTTTTGAATCAGGCTTTCTTCTAGACCAATTGAGACACCTAAAAATAGAATAATCTCATTTTGAATATATTGGCCTGGCATTTCCACTGCTATTTGGAGAGGTAGGAAACTTGCAAAGACGTATTTTGTGCACTGCACTTAGAGTGATTTCAAAGGCAATGAATCATTGAAGAAATCAAAAAAAAAAATCCTACTACTCAGTGATCTCTAAAACACAGAAGTAGAACAGAAGTCTTTGTGTTTTGTGAAGAGGAAAATATCAGAGGTTAAAGATGCAAGTTGCAGAGAAAAATGCATTTTAGGGCAAAAAGGAAGGTTATTCGAAGTACTGTTGTACTAGAATTGGAATTACCACAAGCTTGGGAACTGTCCAGAATTTATAACCTTGATAACTTCAACTACAGTTATATATATATAACTGGATCAATTTTTAATATGTGTAACTGCAAATCTGGCAGAGATAAACCCTTCAATAAATCATAGGCTCAACTTCTTGTTTGGAATTACCAGTCATTTCATTAGATTTTACCTCAAAGAAACCACCTTGCCATGATGTAATATTACAAATTATGAACTATCCGAATTATTCACTGAAAATGTACCATTGAAAGATATACTTTAAAAGTAAGCAAATATAAGCAAGCTGTACAAGCAAATGTGTAACCAATGGGCTACACATTTCATTCCCAGGAGACATATTTTGCCCTGGGAACTGTCACACTAACTTGTCAGTGTGATCTAATGGTATGAACAGAAACATAAAAGTTGGTGGTTATGAGACAGGTGGTGTGTGACCTTGCAAAAGACATTTCACCTCTGCATTGTTTTTTCACCTGTAAAACAGAGAGCAGGGAAAAAGTAATGAAGCTCTTCTGGGGTCTGCACTAAGTCAATGTTTGTAAAACACTTTGAGGTTGTAAATGGAAAAGGTGCCAGATAAGTGTTATAACTTAATTTATTTTTAATTATTTTTTTTCCAAGCAAGGGTCAGATCCTCAGATTTGGTCTTTTTAGGTTGCTCCTGCATTGCAAAAAGATTGTAAATCAGCCCTCACAAGGCAGCTAGTGGGAATCTTTGCACACTGTAAACTTTCTATTTATTTCTGCTGCAATTTGGTCTGTACAGAAACATCCAGTTAATTTTTTACTTGTAAGTTAGTAGAAGACACATGATGGAGGTAAAGAAAATCTTTGTAAGAAAACCAGAGTTTCTCCATTCTTGCATAAACCTGCCTCCCAGCATATCCATCATACTGGCTGCTCTAATCGGCACTGTAGCTTACTTGTTCTTTTGGCATTATAAAAGCTCTAAATCATTAATTTCCACTGTTATTTCTAAACTCCTTGAACTAGTAATTGATACTAATGACTTCAATGCTGGCTGCTGCCTTAGTTAACTTTTCGTGCATAGACAGACAACCCTCAAAAGCATTAAACATTCTTAACATGTTGCCCTTCCCAGCCTTGCAGGCTCCAGCTGTAATTTCCTTTCCTGACTTTTCCCATCAGCAAAATTTCCACCTTAAACATTCTGTATCTCTGGATCCAAATTGCTGCACATATAATCTTCTCTAAATATATGTAAAATTTAGTTTCACTTAAAAAAACATCTCTGGAGTACTGTTTTTGTTAATATTTATTGAAGTATGAGGTTTGGGGCATGCAAAATATTTGTTTTTCATAATCATGAGCAATGAGGTGTTAGTCTGAGTTTTCATAAAACAGTGATTTGTAGAAGGACAAGATTGTGTCATGAAGAACGTCCTAGTAAAAGCAGTATGGGTTCAAATGCCCCATGGAGGGTCTGCTGACATGGGGCCCTGCAATGCTGAATTCTTGTCCTTCCCCTGGTGCTCTTTGTTGAGGACATTGCCTGCTCGAGGAGCATCTGTAGTCCCTGTAGACTGCTCAGTTCTCATTCATATTCCTCTCCAAAGGAACATAAATAATAATAATAAAAAAAAAGTCTTCTGTGCTTTATTAGTGCTGGCTGTCACAAAACCCAGACTGCTGGGTCATATGCTTTGAGTCTGCCACCTCTTTTTTTTCTTGCAGTCATAAAAAGCCTTTCAGAGAGGCAAATTTAATAGCAAAACATCATTGAAACATGGGCTAACTCCCATTGCGTAATTGTAACCTCTGTCTTGGGGAGTTATTAGCTAGGATGACAGGCTTTGCGTTTATTTATTCTTCCAGTGGCAGTGAGAACATCAGAGAGCAAAGGTCCCTAGGGGACTGCTCCATCTCATTCCTAATTGGGGCACTTAATAGTTTCTACCACAAGCCTTTTAAGGTTGAATGTGAACTGTGTCCTATTAGCCAGAAACCATGGTTCAGCAAAGTGACAGTCAAATCTTTTAGAATGGCATTGTTATTTTTAATATACAGGCCTAAGGCTTCTGACTATAAAAAAGGGAGAAATAATTGCTTAGTACTGGGAGAGTTAGGTACAATTTAGGATCCATTCCTGTCTATTAAAGTAGGATGATTTCTGTATTGTATATCCAGAAAAATAACCAGAAATTAGATTTATACATACAGAAACAAATGCCCTTCTTTTACAATTGGTTCCTGCTCAGAGAAAACCTGTCAGCATACTCTGTGAAAGTATTTCAGCCTAATCCAGCCTGGAAACACCTTAGCGATTGAATTCCTCTCCTTCAATATCTGGTCTCAAGGGGATTTCCTCACCCTTGCACTAGAACTAACCAGGCAATCTCTGCAGCCTGAGTTCAAAGCTCTCTTCTCATTCAGTGCATTGCCATAAGTCGAGCAGGGTAAAGTTTTTTACAAGACTGTGACATTTTGCTGTCAAGGATGCTGGCCTTTTGTTCCAGGTTGAATATATGTTGCAGAAAACCAAAGAAAAAGGCTGTAAGTCCTCCAAACATTACCTGCCTAATGTTGCTCGCCAAATAGGTAAGACTTAATTTTCAAAATAAACATGACTTTCAGTCATGGTGAAAGTGATTTACAAAAAGAGAAAACATAATGAAAAAAGCTCATTTCATTCTCTCCTGCCTCAATAAGCAAAGCTTGAGAAACCTCTATTTCCATTTTGCAGGATTGTTACGGTCAGTCACATATCAAGCATGTGCAGACACTGTCTCAGATATCAACCTATTTTTGCTGGGTGTCTTCTTTATAATTCCCATAAAAAACTTTGTAAAGTCCAAATTGCCAGCCTGCAAGGTGCTTTGTGCTGGTTGGTATTTCCACCCAGATATTCTCTGGAGGACAGAGGATACATAAAGAAAGAAGATAAAAGGGACTGCACTAAGGTGAAAATTACAGACCATGATCAAAACCACGGGGTATTTAAGGTATGGATTGAAAGTATAGTAAATCAGACCTATCCTATATTCAGCACAGCTTGTTCCTTCTTCTGACATATGTTCTACCACAACAGTAAGCATCCAACCAATCACCTTTGTTCCCATTTTTATTGTATTGCCTGTATTTGTCAGTGTGTTGTGCCAGGTTTTGTGGTGTATCTGAAACAGAAGGTCATGGTATAGATGTCTGACAAAGCAGAGAGGTCACATGGAAGGACTTGGCTATTAATTTTGAAGAAGAATGTGTGTACATGGCAATAACAGCCAAACAAGCTAATGGCCTTATGAAAAGTGGACATACTGAGGGCCAGATCTTGATGGTGGTAAGCATACAATCTCCATGCAGATGAACAAGAGTTTTTTAATTAACCTTAGGGGGAATGGTCTAGTTTTCAGTCTAGAAGACCACAATTTAAGAACCCATGCTATTGTACAGCTGCTGCTATGTGAGCGAATGTACAGAGCAACCAGCTTTATATATATTGTCCTATTCCAGTGTCATGGATCACCTCGTACCCATCAAACACTCCAGAGAGACTGTATTCTTGCAGCTTTGTGGAAAACAATATGATACAACTGGTAAGCAAGCAAACTGTCCTGAGATATGATACATTAAAGAAAAATATATCCTCTTGCCTTTTTCAGTGCCTGTCTATAAATCTTTCCTTGGCAGGGTTATTAAGAACAACTGGCTGAAGCAGCACTGTTGTTAGCTGAGATTCTTGCTGTCCAATGAACCTGTCAGCCAAGTTACAGGAACAAGTATAGAGAATCAATAGTCTTTTTGGCAAAGAGAAAGAGTCAGCATTGATTCTTCCAGCTCTGGCAGGTTCCTTTCATACTCTGCCCTTTGGTGTGTGGTCAAGGCCTGTCTTAGACATGTTGTGGTCCCATTATAACCTTGTAGGTCATTCAGCATAGGAAGCCTCATCTTCTCTGACTTCCATAATTTAAAGACTGTGTAAGTCTGTCAAAATTTCAGACTTTTGAGTGGGATAGATGGAACTGGGTGAAAAGGCTCCTCTCCTTCCCGTCTTGGTTGTTCAACCATCTGGCAGTGGTTTTATTTTGAGGAAATGCCCTCAGTGGATTTCTGGAGGGGTCTTCTGTCATAATTTAATGTATCTGACCACATAACAAGATATGGTCCAGAACCACCAGTAAATTAATAATTGTGGCCTACAGACCCAGTCTATCTAATCTAACCACAAAAGCCTGAACTTGCAAAGGCAGCATTTGTTGAGATTAACACAAGCAAAATGAAAAACATGGTTTATCCACATTATGGTAATAAAATTTACAAGGCAGAGAGTCACAATATTGTTCCTTCTTTTCCCCCATACATTCCTATCACAGCTCCTTAAAACCAGTAATACCACATTTGACTGATGTTGCTTTTCAGACCTTTTGAGTATTTGCTTTTTCTCAACTCAACTTTGTTTTGAAATGCTGTGTACCTCTACAAAAGCCCAGCCAGAGGTGGGCAGAGGATTTACTTTATAATGATTATTCTTAATACTAAATGCCACCTTGTAAAACAATCACTCATAATTTTACTTCATTAAGCATTCTTTGTTTTACATCTTTAATTCATTAACCTTAGCATTGTCGGCATGTTGCCACAATCAAATGCAACTTATTCCATGTTGTGCAATGAGAGCTGTGGGCAGAGCTCACACTGGGCTGTCATCTAATGGATCTGAAGCTCCTTTAAATGTAATGATTCAGTACTAAATTTAGACATCTAGGAAGGGGAGAGAATACATGTGCTGAAGACGACTGGATATACGTGCAGGTTCTGAGCTGGGCACACCCAGTCCTTTAATGCCAGTTTATCAAATACCTGACGAATTTTCTATAGCCCAGACTGATTCCATCCTTAAGATACAGCTAAATTTGAATTCATCAGGGAGCTGTTTCAATTTTGCTTACTTGGATGCTGTTCTCAGAGGAGGCAACTGACATACAGGCTTTGCTCAAAATATGTTATACTTTTCAAACTGCAGATAATCAGTAGATAATGCAAAATGATATAATTTGCATCAGAAAGATAACTGGAAAACCTCTTACAGATATTAGGGGGCATCATTTAGCCTTTCGATGTGTTAACAGTGAAAGAATATTAAGGGCAAGTTCTGCTTTGTGCAATACATGCTGATAAACTAGCTGAAGCTGGTGACATTCTGCAGATCTCTGACAACTTTTTTCATGTTGGCCTTCCTGTGGCCAGGTCCCAAAGTTCCCTGTAGAGTATCATGGGATACAATAAGCCCTGGACCCAACTGTTTGTGAATGGTAGCTTCCTCAACTTGGGGAATCGAAAGACCTGTTAAAGCCAAGCACACTTGCTGTTGCTACAAAGGGAAGGAAAGCAATAAAAAAATACACTGAGAAACTTCTTTTCAATCTTGTTATAGGTAAGAATAATTGAACTGCTCAAAGCTATCTTTATGTGTCTCTATGTTACAGACAACAGACCTGATTTTGGAAGTGATGATTACATTGACTTCCCAGGAGAAGCTCAATCAAATCTGTGGTTATATGGTTTTCTTCCAAACTGGACGATATGGCAGTGCTGATTTTCTCATATACTGGTTTTGTGAGTATGAATTTACCTTATGCCTCCTAGTTGGGCTTTCATTCAGTGGTCAAATTAGTCCAAACTCCACCAGCAGAAACACCTCATCTCAGCTCAACATGCCAGCTTGCTTCATTCCCGAATTCTGCCTGGTTGGGTCAAGCAAACACAATATGCTACAGCATTTAGACCACATTTGAAAGTCCTAATATCAGGTATTATCTATGCTTAGGAGGTAGCATTGTGAGAGGAAAATGCTGTATCTTTAGGCTGTGTGAATTAAAGGACTATTAAGTCACTTACTGCAATTCGTGCAAGCAGAAGAGCAGCACTTAGCACTTTCACTTCCATAAATCATGTGTTTGATTTCAAATTCTGCACCCTCTATAGCCCATATTCCAATAGATCACTGTGGTTTCCACCAGCTATAGTCTTTAAAGACAAAAGATTAGTTCTGCTCAAAAGGGTAAAAAAGCCTTTGTGTTTGTTAAAAAATGTAACAATGTAAAGATGGTAGATTTTGCAGATGAATATGATATTACAGGACTCGACAAACCCTTCTGATACTTAAGATACTCTTTATCAGAATTTTAGGTTTTTATCCAGCCTCTTGACACTGTCATTTTATTCCGTCATCTGAATCAATATGATTCAAGACCCATTGCCTTTTCTGCTTAGTACTCATTTGACACTTATTTATTAACTTTGTTCTGGTGCCTGGCCACAGTTTTTCTTAGGATATCTCCTTGAAGTATTCTTTACCTTTTAATTGCACCAATTGATATTCCAAACTGGCTATCAGCTATCAGACTTTCAGCTGGAGGCCTAATAATATTTTATTGCTGTGATTTGCCAAATTCAAGCTATAAAACAGCAATCTGTGTTTTCATGACAAATAACACAGGTATTTATCATTGCAAATAATGGACCTAATTTGGTTTTCACCTGCTTGTTCAGAGTATTGCTGAGTTAAGCCAGCACATGCAACATCATACCCCCAGTTTTCTGGCGCTGCAGACAAATGCAACTTCCACGGAGTCAGTAGAAGATCTGGCTGCAAGGGTAATTTAACTGAATGAAATGGCTCCTCCTGCTCTTGTTAAACTCAATGGGAAATACCCACTAAATCAACAGGATCAGGATCTATCCAGATGAGGAGTCTCTGTTTATAGAAAGACCAATTATTCTCCTATTTCATCTGTCTGAACGCCTCAGACTCCTCTGACTTCAAAGGAACTAATTTGTATTTACAGTTGTGTAAATGAGAGGAGAATTAGAATCCAGAAGGAAAAAGAGGCCACTAAGTGGATTTTTGGATTTCCTTGTGGGACAATTGAAAGTACAGGCAGTGATGTGTGGCTTTTTTTCCTCTCTTTTCTTCTTTTTTTCACCTTCCTCCCCCCAGTCTTTATTTTCATTCTGTAGTTTCTTTTATTATTATTTTATTATTTCAACCACACACTTCAACATTTTGGTCCCATGTGCTAAGCATATAACTGTTTTTAATACACCTAGCAGTACCGTATAAAAATTTTTAAGTACAAAGCCCTAAAGCAGAAAGAGAAGTCCTTTCCTATCTCAAGAATAATGACTGGTGCATGTGAAGACTTGAAAATTGTCATAAAGGTCTTTCCCAAGCATATAATGAAAATGTCTCCACATGATATCTTGGGGGTAGGAGCAAGGTGGAAGAGAGCAAAGGTGCTGTGGGGGCTGGCCAGCTCCCTGTGCAGCAGCCATGCTATGGGAGCCCAGGTACAGTTTTACTTGCTGTCTCTGACCAACTTAGAAATCTTTCCCCACCTCTCAGTTCTCTCCATACACTGGAGAACAACACAACACTTCTTAGAACCAATATATATGCTCACAGTTTTTTGTATTGTTTTTTTCAGCAAAAATCAGGGATAAAGTTTTCTTTCCAGGATAAACCTCCCTTCTTATTAGAAGGAACGTAAAAATAAATGAATGTAGGTCTTCCTACCTCAACCACCTTCCCTTTTCCTGTACTTAAACAATAACAGAGAGCAAAGACTCATGGAAGCACTGAGCCTGGGAGATAAATAGTGTGGTTTTCATTTGTTTCTTTTCATAATAGCTGAGATAATTTGGATGAATTATGTCACCTCTTAGTGGTCATCCTCCCTATTTCTAGACTAGGGGCAATCACTCATGCAGAAGAGGTCATTAAAAGAAATACCCATGTCTGGTGGCAGGTATTGCCTGTCACTATCATAGTTTGATAAATTGCAGGCAAATCCTGACTCCTTTATTGGGTATGAGCTTAGCTAGATACAGGGTGCAGAGTTTTCTTGCTCGTTCATGCCTATGGTGCTCAGTAAGTTATTAGAGGAGAATGGTCCTGAGATGTCAAATCCCTCTGCTACCTCAGTACTTCATCTTCTGTGCTTTGACGGTCCTTTGCCAACTTGTCTCAAGTAACACTGAAGCCCAACTGCAACCACGGAGTCTCTGCAGAAGAATTTAGAGCTTGTTGACAGCTTTCCTTTCTTGCAAGAGCTAATATGAGTAATGCAGGCTGGACTGAAAGGCTTAAAAAATGGGATAAGTCAGCCTTTAGTACGCTGCAGTCATGTTTAAATGGTAATATTTCTCTGCAAATGGATAAACCAAGCAGTTCTAAAGGAAACAACGACCCTTTAAATTGGTTGTTTGTTTTTGTAGAATGGCTCACCAGTGTTTCATGGAAAAAGAAGTACTTTCTGCAGCTGCTCTCAGTCAATGCTTCTGAAAGTTTTAATGGGGTAGCATCTAGTGTCTGAATATTCACATAGATTTACCAGGCTCTCTTTCCCCATTTTTTGTTCTGAAGTCGCTAAATATGTTTTGGTTTTACTTGGGGGAAATCTCTTTCCAGGGTTTGTTTCTTTTCTTGTAATTTCATTTTGCTGTGTTGAGCACTGGGAGATAATTCCCATGTTGTTCCCATGCACTCTACTTTTTAAATTATTCCATGCAGCTTCATATTTGTTCAAGCATAGAGGCTTAAAATCCCTGGCAAGAGGTGTTGTTGTCAAGGGTAATCACCCCCCCACAGAGATGCGAAGTACAAGGTATAAATGAGTATCTTAGCTCACAGAGGCAGTGTT
>JAOEHX010018400.1:0-12618 GCA_025448015.1 Bolborhynchus lineola | reverse complement strand
CAAAGTCTGCTCTCTTGAAGTCCAGGGCAGTGAGCTTGCTGCACGCTCTTCTCACTGTCCTGAGGATCTCGAATTTGCACTAGACAGCCTGTCATCTGTCAGCTTAGAAAGCCTCCTGCCCTAGTGCAGGGCTCGGTCCCCTGGGTAGCTGCAGCCCAGACTGGGGTGGGGTCTCACAGGCAGAGCCACACACTGCCCCTCTGCTGTGCTTCCCCCAGCATGACTGGGCACAAGGGTCCCTGGATTAATCCCTCAGAAGCTGCTCACTCACCAAACAGTCCATCCTGAGGTGTCCTCCCTGTGGGAGTGCATCAAGGTAGGAGTTTGTATTCTCTCATAATGGCAGTGTGAAAAGGGTCAGACTGATCCTGAGTACCTTTCTGTTTGGTGGGAAAACAAAATGGAAGATCTTAGGATTAGGCACTGAAAAATGGCATCTCTGTGTATTTAAATGAAGTAGGGTGCATGAAATCATTATGACCTGAAAGCTCTTCAAACGCTTCCTAAGTGAGTACAACAGCCTCCAATGAGCCTCAGGACTAGTTGCTGATGCATGTATTTGACAAAGTTTCCTTGGATCTTTCCCAGTGACTACTTCCAGCTGCAGAGCTCCAGCTTTGAAAAGAACATACACACGAAAGGAGGTACACTATAAGAAGCCAAAAGCTGCAAAAATATCTGCAGCCCAATTTTAACTCTCAGCTGTGAGTCTGCAATTCTCAGGACTTCCCCTCCACTATGTAGACAGGAAACAAACTCTGCATTGGTTTAGGCATTACTAGTGATAATGATTATAATGATGCTGTAAAAATAAGCAGACATTTTCATGTTGCACAGAAATTACCAACCTTTCTATAGCATCATCATTTTTAAACTTAAAAGTTTCACTCCAATCATAAAATTGCTATGATCGTCTCTGGCTCTTAGGTTTTATTTTATGTTAGTTTTAATTTTTTTAATCATTTAATTCTTCATTTAATCAAGAATTGTATCTTGCTGTAATTCTGATAAGGCTGCAGGCAACAATCCTGACATTGCAATTTCTGACAAGGAACTGGAATCAAATCCCAGTCTGTCAGATATTTGTTTACGCACAGGTATGCAGGAAACTAAGAAAGAGCCCTGTAGCTGTGGTTAAAGATCTCCACTCCCTTGCTCAGTTGGGCATGTTTGTCTTTATAAGTTTGTGCATCTTCATCTGATTTTTCATCTGTGCTAAGGAAGCGTTTTCTGCACCAAGCACACACACTGCTCGTGCAGGGCACATGTTGCAAACTGCAACAAATTGCTGGATATTCAAAATGTGGCTTCAGCCACCCAAATACTCATGACAGCTATGGGGGTTTCAAGACTCTTAGTGGGACAAGCTGGTGGCAGCATTAGCCCTCAGACTCCATCAGTGGGTGAAACGCTTCTCACCACACAATGCCACCACAATGCACACTGGAAGGACAGCAAGCTACATGCTACTGTCACTCAGGTGGCACTGGGGCAGGTCCTGCCCTGTAGTCCTGAAATGAGTGGGGCCTGCACTTGGGCTCTCCTCCAGCCAGCCATCCCGCTTGTCATCATCAGCCTCTATAGTGGGGTGCCCTGGTGTTTGGCACAGCTGAGCAAGATTGAAAGTGCAACTGCCTACCTGTGATCCCTCACATGCTTTTTCCAACCCTGACTGAGCACATGCCCAGATCCTCTCCCTTCACAGGGTAAGTTCTTGGTACCAGTCCAAGACCCTGGGAAGTGAAGTCCTTTCAAGTCCTGTTTTCAAGAGCAGCTCAGCTCACTGCACATCCCCAGTTGCAGGCAGAGCATGTTTTAAAGACAGTCCTTCACTTCTAAGAGGAAAAGGTCATGAATATCACTCACTCTCAAATTCAGAAGGCTACTTCTTCCTAATCTGGGAGGTGAAATGTCACTGGCTCTTCTCTACAGCTAGTGTTTTGCTCTGAGCGTCAGCAATGCTCAGTGTTATCATAGGCACCCCTACACCCCCAAATGAAAGGGGATCACTGGCAGACCAAAGCTCCCACTGCCTGGGATCAGGTCTCTTGCCATAAGTCCCACTGACCTGGACACCAGGCAAAGGCATGTTCATGTCCACAGTGCAGTATCAGTCCCTGAAGATGAAAGACCAAGAGATACGGGAATAAGAGGCATAACTCAGGCCCTCTCCCTCCTCACAATGTAAGTAGTAAATCACTACTGCCATGCTGGCAGGAGTTGAGCTGTCTCACTGGTGCAGTACAAAGTGAGCAAGAAAGTGTTATAAATAGAAGTGCTTTTGGTCAGCAGACAAGGGTTGACAAAAACCCACCACTTGGGTCTTACAAATGTAGTGTAGAGCAGATATTTAATTGTACTTGCAGTGGATATTTGCAAAGAATAAATTCTCGATGGACATGCTGTGCGACTGGATCAATTTCAGGTTTCAACCTGTGGCTTGTCCCACAGTTTCTCAAAATTTGGTCTCTTCCTCCTGCAATATGGGGGAGTAACCACAGCTTCAGCTTTAGAAAGGACTTGGAAATACAGACAGAAGTCTAAGGATAAAGCTTACTTGTGCAACTAGGATGGGACTCAGGAGACTCAGAAAAAGGGAATTAGAGAACAGCTGATTGCTTTCTGCTCCTTGGTCTGAGAGCTGGAACCTTCCACAGAGAACCTTTTCATAATTAGCGGAGTTTGTTCAATTTGTACCACCATGGGGCCATTCCCTACTGCTTGGTACCTCCAACAGGCCCTTGGAGGAAGGTTTATCTCAGTGGGAACTAGGGAATAGATCTTTGTTGTTTCCTGGCTGTCAGGCAAAAGCAACTTCTCCCCTTTCAGGGGTTAGTGTGTGTCCTGGAGGAGTAGGCACCATGCAGCTATGCACAGGAGACATCAAAAGCGGAAAAGTGGGTGGATTTGTCTCTGCTGCCACATTATGAGAAAGCACACACTGTGAGAAAGCATACACTGTCTCCTCACATATTATTAGTTGCATTATTAGTATTGTTTTACATCTTGCAAAGCTGTGCCCAGAGTCTGGGACCCTAAAGGCACCTAAGGAGTTTGCAGCAGTTTAAGTGTGGCCCCAGTTTCAGCTAAGAGAAAAGAGGAAAGGTACGTGGGAAGCTGCAGCTACCGAAATGAATAAGGGTAAGGCAGTAACTCTGAGGATCTGGGCCAAGCTCCTCTGCCAGCAATTGTGAAAGAAAGGCATCCCTTAACACCCCAGTAACACGCATATCCAAGAGGTCTGAGGAGGCCCAGCAAGACCTCATGTGTGGTCTGGTGCCCCAAGCTATGGCAAAGGGAGGCTGCTGGCAAGGGAAATGCTCTGCTGCTGCCAGCTACCACTACATTTGTCTTTGCTGCTTAAGCTGGAGCCAACAGTTCTGTCCACTGTCATGCTTAACCCTCTTGGACAGCCATTAACTCTCTCCTTTACACATGATTTCCAGCTGAGAGAATACAGCATGCCCTGGGATTCCCAGCTCCCAGACATCAAAACATCACTAAATTGAGCAGACAAAAACAAGGACACTGAGAAGGAAGAAGATTCTGCTTCCCTCCTGAACAGGCATCGTGAGACAGGCTGTACCTGAAAGCCAGACCCTGCAGTTGTGTGCACAGCAGGAACAGGCAACAGTGCTGCTGAGACCTGGGCATTCAGGTATGTACGTTGTGTGTATAATGATCCAGATACTAACAATAGGGCCTGTATGTTGCTTTCCAAGAACATTCTTGGGGTAATACAATTTCCCAACACACTCAGATACTCAAGGGACAGCAGCCCCAGGATGGATTACAGCTGGTTTATGCCCCAGCAATAAGTAGGGACTGAAAATGGACTCAGTGCTTGCACCAGGGGCACAGAGACACAAGGAAGAGGTAAAGATGCCCTAATCTCACCCCACCAGGCACTCCAAAATTGCAGCTGCACACCAGTATGTGACTGCTGTGCATGCTCAGGTAACTCAGAGTTTGGAGGATGCTGGCACAGGGTTTTAAGCAGACAACTTTAATCATGTCCTCAAGATGATCTTTGCTTACTTTGAGCTTTATCTGTTATGGACTTAGGTTCCAAATCTGCATGGGTGTTATCACTTTCTTCCCTACATCTGTAAATAGTGAAGGAGTGTATCACAAGCCAGCAAATGTGTTTTTTCTGCACTGTATTTTTTGCTCTAGTGAAACTTTGCAGCATCCTCAGTGAGATGTTCTTGAACTTCTTGCATTTTCCAGGCACTTAAAGACACTGTGAATTACAATGTAATTGAAAAATGAGCCTGTTACTTTGAAATGAAGTGTAACCAATAGCCCTGGTCTGCTGACTTAATAGAGAAGCTTAACATCATTATATTTATATTAATAACAAGGTCAGTCAGCCATTAGCAAGAGGAGTTCATTCATTGCATCTGATGCTTTCCAGCTTGCTTTTTGCATGGTAAATGAGTGTTCCTTGTGCTCATTTTCTACTCAGATAATTCCCATTAGCAAGATAAACATATGGGTGAGAGATTCTATTTTTCTCTACTTCCAAATAAGAGCTGGTAGCAAGATAATGATAGAAATAATATCAGTTGGTGACAAACAAAATATAAAGAGAAAGACCCATACAGAAAGCAGTCTGGTGCAAAAAATCAAAGGAAGATCAGGAAAACGGACCTGGAGCCATGACCCAGAGCAGTTAAGGCCTTTTTAGAAACTCACCCCAAGCTAAAAGACTTGCTAACGGACAGCAGCACCGAAGGCCTGGGACGCAGAGACAGACAGCTGAACTCACTGGAAGCTTATTGTGTTTAGCTTTATAGCAAGCTCCTAACTGAATCAATATCAGCCACATATATTCCCGCTGGTCTTTCATTCTGTCCTGCAATCTTGTTTTGAATAAACATCTTGGCATTTGAGAGACACATCAGACAGCTTGGATATATTTCATTGACCAGATGTACTTAATATAATCTGCTTGATACAACACTGTGAAGGACCTGTTCCATTTTTCTTGTCATTGACAGATAATATGTACTTAACAGGTTAGCTCACCTACCTATAAAAATCTCTCTGCTGGAGACTAGGTATTACCAACTCAGCAAAGACATGTTTTGTGGTACATAGTAATCTCCCCTCTTCCCCTTACAAAGCTGCTCTGGGGTTAGCTGTTTCTTTCTGGGCTGCAGGACTTCATGCCTCCTCTCACTCCATTCACCTTCTCCATGGGTACCAACCAGCCTTTGCAGGTAGTCAGGCAGTGCTGCTGTTTCATCGATTATCACAACTAAATTAAACTCATCTCGAAGCCTGTTGCTTGCTCCAGACGTAAAGTATGATCTGTGTGTTCAAAAGCTTGCCTGCTTTTTCTTGCTCTGTAAGTTGCACTGACAAAATTAATTTCTACACCCTCCTGCCTTGCTTACATCAGCGTGAAGCAGAACAGTGTGAAGTCTGCAAATGGCAGTTTTTAAGGGAAAGCTATTCAGTTTTTGATGTGTAAAATGCAGATGAAAGTAAACAAAGTACAGCCTCCTTGCTTGTCAAATACACAACTATCAGAATTTATTTTTTCTACAAGCTTTCTTGGAAATAGATTATCTAAATCTTCTGCCAACAAATCAGTATACCCACTACCAAGCAATCTCTCCAGAGCCAACAAGCATTCAGACTTAATGCTTACCACAGTTACTAAACACCAGGCTGATACAGCTTTTTTACTAGTGATTATGGCTGTCCAAACACTGCATAGAGCATTTGTAAATATTTGTGAAAGCCCCCAAAAGATGCTGGATTCGTCCATGTTCCTGGTCCATACACTACTTACTTTTTCAGACACATCTAGAAAACTTCCCCTCTACTTTATAGTTGTTGAAGAAACAGATTTTCATGACTGAAGCTCAGACCATACAACAGACTAAAGCAAAGGACGATGAGGTCGTGGTATGTTATGCTTCTGTGTACTAGAGCTGTAAAAAAAAGGCTGAGTTACTGATACGCAAGCTTGTTAATTACAACACAAAAGAAACTTTAGGAAAAAAATATCCAGCCAACAAACCGAACTTCTGAATTTGTTAAATTTGTTCAATTAAAAATTGTTTTTTTTATGTTTTTCTTTATTATTACTCATTTTTTGGTAACAGCTATTCCTGTGAAAGGCATGCAGACAATAAAAATAGACTCTGTTCAGTGGTGACAATAGGTGTTTAAAAGGTTGTAAAAAGTCACAGGTAAGAAAAATCCAAACCACAGATATTAGTGCTAATCATTTCGTGGAGCCAGTTGGATTTTTTTCCTCCAAATGTTTTGTAAAAGGAGGATATTTCATTCAGAGCATTTGGACAAGGTATGCAATGACGTGTTCAAGCTCCACTTTTCACCCATGCAGCTGGTGTGCTGCATTCACCCCATGGTGGCTGGCTGCACTGGCCTGGATGTAATCTTGTTTGCATAGTCAGTCTCACACAAAACCAAGAGTTACTCTACTGTATGAACAGGGTATTCATTACTCACTACATCCCATTTAAAAGTCTCATTCACCCAATCAAGAAACAAAAATGGCACAATGTGACACAGCTGAACTGACAATAATTACCCATTAGCTGGAATGTGAGTTACCTAAATGGTCCAGAAAATAATAATTGGACTTTTCTTAGAAAGAAAAAGAGCTCTATTTTAGTCTCAAGGAGTTTCTGATCAGTATGCTTGCATAAATATGAACTAAAGCAAGAACAGAAGAAGGAAGAAACTAATTCATCTGCATCAAGACAGTGAGGCTACCATGCCAGAAATCCTTGGTAGAATTCGACCAAGCCTGTCCTAAAGGTGGTACATAAATGTTCAGCAACAAAAACTGTCCTGGGGTCAGACCAGACATGTCATACATGTCCTGGGGTCATACCATACCAATTAGCTGATATACTATGCCTTGCAGACTCTTGACAGCTCTATCGCTTGTTCATTCAAAACACATTTAGCAGCATCTCCAATTTGGTGTGCTGAGTTGCTCACACTGGTAGAGATGTTGCACAGAGAACAGGATCTAGTCTGTGGTATGACACAGTGGACCCCTATTTGAATCAAACTTACCCAGTGATAGAGGTGGGACACTCAGGTCTCTGTGCTGCTTTTCATAGTATCTTGACACCACGGCCACTAGATTGCACGAAATACCAGATGTGTTTAAAATCTTCAAACAACCTTCTCTGTCAGAAATCCTTCTGTCAGTTTAGTCCTTCGTGTGCCATTACAGAATGACATTCTTTAACATGTTGCTGATTCTGAAACCAAACTAGGCTAATAATAGCAAATCCCTACAAACTGTGAGTAAATCAAATTCCTGAAAACCATGAGAAATTCCATGGAAAACAAAGATTCTGCTGGAAGGATATTCCCACCTGCTGTATTCTTTTACCATGCCTTGGCTGCTTATGCTAGTGATAAACTCTGCTCTCTTCTCAATACTTCCATATCTGGAAAAATGGTATATAAAATTCCTTCTGTTCTTCCACAGTCCTCCAAATCTTAAGTTGTACAGAGATGCACATTGTTTCATTGTTATTTCTTATTTATTTCTCTTTTCTATCATCTTAGAGAAAGTTGTATCATTGCATATCCATTTATCTGTCTCTCAACATTTGCTGTAATACTCTGCCATAGTCCAGCTACAGAAAAAGACAAATCTGTGGGGGTATTCATGTGTCTGGAAGGAGATCTGACATCCTGTGAGTTATCTAGGCCTGAAAAGGTGACAATTGGGTTCTAATATTTGAAGTGGATATTGCTGGTTTCATTGCCAAATAAATTTTTTGAAATGTTTGGGGAGCTGATGGGGTATTTCTTTTTGTGGACAATATTCCTCCTCCTTTACTTTCATTATTTATAATGCCTGATATTGTACCCCTGATGTTCCTGGTATCCATTTATTTGAAAACATGGAAAGGTTACTTTCCATAACAGCTTTTTTGTGTTGCATAAGGTAGAGTGCAAAATGACTGCTTTTTGGCCAGGAAGATAGGAAAAAATTCTCTATTACCACAAATCGCTGTCTGCATTTTACTATAACGTATCTCTCTCAGCAGCTGCCGTCTAGTGTAGGGATTGCCCTTCTTCATCAATATGAAAGTGTTCTTAAAACAGCTGGAGATAAACACATTCAGAGCCTTACTGAGAACACGTTGCTGCATTTCTATTGGTAATGAAGAAAACATCTACAGTACTTTCCATCTGAAATGAGCTTCATTGTAAGCTAAAGATACCAACAACCAAGAAAAAATATCATGTCAGGTGGTCACTGGCCTCCTGAAAGCACAGTGGTTCTTGCACTTACACGTTAGCAATCAAATTCATCCTTGCAATACCTCCATTAGACACAGACGCTTACTTGCACCTGAAAGGAAAGTTCTTCATCCCTGGAGTTGATACAGAAATTATTTTGAACCAGAATGGTGTCAGACTGTAAAGAACAGGAGTACTCCATGATATGTATGATATGGAGAGGTAAGAATGACAGTTGTATGCTTTTTTTTTTGTATGTCTCATATTTGCTTTGTGGGTTTTTTTTTTTTTAATCTCTTGCTTGCTGGAGTTCTGGTTCCTGTGTTTACACAGCTACTTTAGTCAAGGGCTGCATGGGACAACATGCTGTGCAACAACTCTGCGTGAGCATAGGCTGCAAATGATTTTTCTGAGACCAGGGCTCATGGCAGAGACTGAATCTGAACATCTGCCTTCCGGTTGCGTACAGGCTCCTGTGGAAAGTTGCAGCGTTGATCTGGCTCACGGAGCTCCTGCTTTGGGTAGGGAAAGAGAATTCTCCTTGGCCACAGCTGGGCTGCCAGCATGAGTAAGAGCAGATGGGTGTCAGTATCCAGGAATAGAGCAAGGACCCCATGCTCTCCTGCCTCAAATTTACTCTTTCTGCAGGAGTAAAGAAAGGAACAAAAAGATGACTTGGACATTATTGTGCTCCCCTGATCCTAGGCTGTTGTGGTAAAAAACCCTCTGGAAATGGCATTATGTGCCACTGGCTACAATAACATTGAAGAGTCTACCGAGCAAATAATGATGGCTCCTACCACTTCCTTGCTCTGACAACCTCCCACATGGTTGGCTTGCTGGAGTAGGAATAACATTACTGAGTCGAGACCATTTAATGATTTTTACTAAAGGGAATTTTAACTTGGCATATAGAATCACAGAATCACATCTTTCCATCGGTTTTTCCATGCTGAAGAAATACAAAACCACCCTCCACTCAGTCCCTTTTGTAAATGTACCTGTGGTATTTGGCTAACTGAGACAGATGGAGTGGCCTACAACCAAACTTTGGGCTACACAACCAACTCTCACAAAGGTTACTGGCTGTTTTCCCTTTGTGAGCACCACAGCACTGGGGCTGGCATGTGGGCTAACAATGCTTTCTGGGCTCTTCAGGTCAGATGATGTTGGAAGATGCATCATTGACCTCCTCCCTCAGAAAAAAAGCTCCCCAATCCCTGTGCTCTGTGGCATCAGCCTCCGCAGAAGTGTGCAACAGGGGGAGTCGAAATGAGGTGTCTGGGTGAAATCTTTGCTTTCTCTCTTGTCTTAAACTGACCCCATGTCCCACTGCCCTGAGGGCAGGTTGATGTACTAAAATGGGAGGTAATGAAGCTGTAGCTGGATTTACATGAACAAGACACCCATTGAAAGGCTTCAGCATTTTCAAAAATCCTGATTAAAGAGGTAAACTTCACTTCTAGCTCCAAGAAGGCAAAGCCTGCAAATAAGACAGAGCATCTCTCCTCTCACACTTCTATTGGGAGAACTTTTTCATAAATTAAAATTAATATATTTTTTCAACTAGGTCAGTGGAATGTAAATGTTCTGTTCCAGGGAGGATTATACATCATAACTCAGTTAAGGGATGCACAGCACAGATCAATTCTGCTGCATTTATCAAAGCTGAGCTGTTTGGAGAAGAAAGCAACCAAAGTTTTCATACCAAAAGCTTCACTGCAGTATGTGAAGGCTCATGGGGCTGAGGGTGGGTATTTGTCTCACTCCTGGGAAATCTCAAAATCCTTGGCTTTTGTCTATGTATCAAACGTGAATAAAATGGGACGGCAGAAACATCCCTATATCAATGTTTTCTAGCTCCAGCAGGAACATGCCTCCCCTGTTTCGCAAACTAGGCAGAACAGCTGGAGATTCAAGTGCAAGATGAGCAAAATCCAATTTGTACTGCCCCACAAACATGTCGCTTGGCTGCTCCTGCTGCCAGGCCCACATCTGGCTGCAGTCAGCTGTGTGTTGCCCTTAACAGCTGCCTACTTTGTTTCTGCTGTAGACCCCATAGTCAGCCCTGGATGGACACACTGTGGCACTGAACTAGCAGGTCTGAACCCCTGGTGTGATCTGCAAACCAGTAAACAAGAGAGAATGTGATTTTATATGTGTCTTCTTCCAGCTCAGATTTTCTCCTGGGCCCCAGATCTGCAAGCACACACACACTCAAGTGCACCGAAATGAACTGGCCACCCAGACTTCCAGCCGCAGTGAAGAGAGGCTTGAGAGGTAAGCCGGCTGCTTTCAGAACTGGACTGGGGTATTTGTTTTGATGGGCTCAGTACTATATGTTCAGTGTAAGAAAAGATGGTGTGACTATAATACAACAGCAATGTAAACAAATTCTTCTCAACAAAATAACACTTTTTCATGATGGGTGACACTTCGAATTATGTTACCTCCCCTCAGATCAACCTCACTTGTTCTGAAAAAGCATTCTAACTAGATCTTTCTGAGTTGCAGACTTCCTTTTGTTAGCACCAAACCAAAATTCCTATGCATGCAGAATAGCCCCAAATAAACTTGTAAATAGCAGGTGAGAGGAAATGGTGCTTTGTTTTCACACATTTCTAGTACACTCTCTTCTTGCCTCACACTGCACAATCACACCCAGGATATATTTTCCCATTCCTTCAGATAACAAATGCTCTAGTGAATGAGATGAAATGTCTTTTTAGTTCAGTATTGACTTCTGTGGAGTTGCACATAAGCTCATGCGTTCCCCTGAACTGGGGCCTATAGCAACATACATAAGGTTATACTTGTAGTGGGGAAGGTAACTTCAGCAGAACAGCAACCTGTGTTTTAACTCTTCCCATTTACTTTCAGTGCAGGCAGCTCTATGGTCTACAGGTTTTTCTCTGATAAGCAGATGTGAAGCTTTGCTCCAGCCAGGCTGGCAAACAGGTAATCCACTGGTCTCTTCTAGTTTACATTATGTCATCTGTCTGTGCTAAAACAAAAAGCTATTACTAAATTGAGGGTTGCTACAGCTGAGACAAAGTATTTCTTTTAGCACTCTGCTGTCCTTGCAGCCTGGCTCTACAACATACTTCATGAAGAAAATAATACAAAATCTGCCTGAGTATTTTAAGTGTAATACAAAAGCCTCATCAGATATAGAAGCCTATTAGATTTTGTTGCTAAGGTGCAAATTGCACTGCAAATAATAGACATTATGCTACTATTGGAAACAGCTACAAGTACTTCTCATTCACCATGAGCCACTGATCATAGAATTTTGTGAGTGAAGGGCTACTTTAAAGGATCATTTATCTGGACTAGTTTCTGTGGTCCCCATGATGGATCAGGCTGGGCATCCTAATACCACTGTCTCTCATGTAGAGCTCTGCACATGCATGGCAGCTTGATGCACAGATTTCACCTGTGCAACAGTGACAGACTTTCCTATGTACCAGATCCACTGAGGGAAGGAAAAAAAGAACACAAATGATAGACCTGGCATCAGACTTATAAAAACTGGTTTGGCCACCCAATTTGGACAAAATATTCTTATTGGTATTTATCATAAATAAAATATTAATTCTGTTCTATCAGTATTCTCTTTGCAAAAGATGGCTGAAGAGGCTGCGTTAGGGCCAATAAACATCCTCCTTTCTTTCTTTTCTTTTTTTCTTTATTTCAGCATATTGGTATCCTTTTCTAAGTCCTTTACGTTCTGCAGGAGCACACAACAAACCATGCTGCCTCCCATCAACACCCGTGTATAGGATCCCAGTGGACACAAGCACTGTGATATCCCAGACAAGCAGAGTGCTGATCTGCTCCAAGTACCCAGCTCTTGTTTTCTGAACAGAAAACCTGAGGCAACCTAATTTGGCACCTGTAGAAATCCACGTCCAGTTCAAATTTGGCTTCAGTGGGAGTAACAAGCCCAGAACTGCTGTAGCGAGCACCTGAGTTCCAGCAGAGACTTGTTCTGATCACTGATGCTTTGCTTAATATTGGCTTTGTGAGTTGTTCAGTTTCTTCATGGGAATATGTACTGCAGATCCCAATTTCCTCTGAAACTCTTCCTGATGCTTTATGAATGCAGGATCGGTCCTGGACTTGAGCACCTCGAAGGTGCTGAGCGCACTCGGGCACCATGCAACTGAGGGCGCTTTGAGGCTGCCTAGGGCTTTGCTCAGGCACCTCTGCACGCTTCGCCCGTTCAAGGAGGGTGTCCGGGGAGCAGAGCCTCCTTCGTTCGCCCGCAGCGGCCTCGCAGACCGCGCGCCGTTCACGGAGCGGCGCCGCGCGGCGAGAGCTGCCCCGTCCTGCTGGGCCCCGCAGCGCACTCTAGCGGCAGTG
>JAOEHX010018396.1:3229-26351 GCA_025448015.1 Bolborhynchus lineola | reverse complement strand
TCTTTTTTTCTAGAAGTGAAATTTAATAAAGATCCTGTGTTCCAAGCACAGATATTTCAGAACACTCTGCAATAGATACACCTGCATGGATTTTCACAATACATCTCCTGAACACATACTGGATTTATGTCCATATTTTAATTTCCAAAGCTTTATGGAACAACAAGTCAACACTATCAAATTCAATCTGCCATTTCAAACAATAATTAGATTTCAAAATTAAGCAACTAAAATTGTCCCCAAAAATACATTTAGAGAGGGTTAATTGTGAAGTCATTGAGTTAACGGCAAAGTGTTAATTGACAGTTGTTGATTTCCTCATAGGCTCTGCCATTTTCAGTGTACTAAGCACTAAGAAGAAACCACAAACTGCAATCACAGTTAGAAATACCTGGCGGCATACTGGCACCTGCATCTGAAGACTCATGCTAAAATATAAGCTGTCTAGACATTTTCCAACTGACCACATTGCAGAGTGCTGAACATATGGAAGATGATCATGGTGAACATCTACCTCTAACCCAGGTTTCTTCATTTAATCCTGATACAAAACTTTGGAGCTAATACTTACAAAAAGAAAATTAAGTTTAAAAGAAATAACAATTTGTACTACAAGCCTGCTTGTGTCTCTCGGAGGCACTAGGCTTAAACAATGAGTAGAGGGAGATAGACATTCCTATACTGTGGCTGATACAGCTATTAATGGCCTACTTTTACAACGAATAAGTGGAAACTCTCATGATACTGCTATTTCATTAAGCTTCAATTCACATCCTTAATTAACTTAATTTACGTGGCATGCAAATACAGTCTCAAGTCTTGGGTATATCTTTATGATCTGAAGTGCAAAATTCTGCCACTGTCTCACAACAATGCTGGTCAATCTAATTTAATGATTACCAATATCTTTCGGCTGATCTGGAAATCCACATGACTATTTAGAGAGCTTCAGGTCATTTTGGTTCTAACAAATAATTTAAAACCCCATAGACATTGGATATTTATTGAAATCCAGACAAAGACATCAGAAGAGTGACAGCCTTGGGCCTTGAGGCTTTACAGTCATCCAAGTATGTATTTGTACCTATATCAAGTTCTTCATCAAAGAAACTACTCTTTAGAAAGTAGTGATTTCCCCCTTATATTTCTAAGATGCAGATACCTTACACTACATGGCTTAATTTCTTCCATATTTTCAGCCTTAGTGATGTCTTCTCCAAATCCTGGCAAGAAGTATCTCTTTATTCCTCCACTTGTGACTTTTTTTTTTAAACTATATACAGCTATTTGCATGGGGTTTTATTTCCCAGTTGGTACACTTCCCACTTCATGCACGTGACTTCTTACCACTCTGCAAACGATGTTTTATAGTACAGTTACGTGAATGACATGACCAAATATATTTCATGTACATTATTACATTTTCAAGTATGGGCAGTACAATCTCTACATCATTGAAGTAACACCCCAAACAATTATATACCCTATTTGCAAGATGCACTTACCACTACCTATACAAATTGCATGTCTACCAGTCGCCAACCAACTACGAAGTGAAATAATGTGAGCAATGTTTTACTTCTACCACAGAACTACCAGAGAGAGTGTTTAAGAAGAACAGAAGATCAATTTAATCCAATTAAAAAGTTAGATGAGTACTCCGTGGGCTTTCCTCTGACTTTTTGAGCAAGATATTTTTTTAGCTTTCAGCAGCTTCAGCAGCGCAAATAACAAACATCAAACTTGCCCATGTAGTTGCAACTCAGGGGCCAAGGAAGAGCATCTAGTAGACAAACAGGACAAGTTACTCCCTTTTTGGTTTTAAAATTGAAATATTAACACTTATTTTTAATGTTTTAATTTCTGTACCACTGTGTAGCAATGGGAGCTAAAATTTTTGTTGGTAAATTCATCAAATAGAAATTATGATAATGACCGTAGTTTGTCATAGCATTCTCTATAAAATAATTAGCATTTTTTTGTCCTTAAGAGTTTGATATTTCCAATAGAAGCTTTCATGACATCTACGTATTTCTTTGGAATTGATGTGCATTTTGGATATTACTTAAATACTTTAGTAATCAATCTAAGATGCTGAATTAATTCCAGTTAGTACAACATAGATTAAAAAAGCATTCTGCAGGCAACCGGGAGACAACTCTGGGCATGCATTTTTTTCAGCCAGCTGAGACTGACACCAGGGTATTTCACTGGATTCTCCTGAGAGAAGACCCAGCTGTGCTTCTCATAGAGCACTTCCTGACAGATGATCCAAAAGCGTGGCAATTCCAGAGAGACTGAACGCTTGCCATTTCCTTGACTATCAAGTGTTAAAATTATACCATGTGTATTCCAACACTAGGTGTATCTTCTTACTGCCACTTATTCACTATTTATTACGAGGAAACAATTGCACCATAGCTTGAAAAGCAGCTATTAGAGAGTCAGAAAATCCCCCACATTTTGTTTGGTTTTTCCTCATTTCCTCTGTCTGAATGGTAGTTAGAAACGTGCATGAGAAAGAAGCAGACAGTTCAACTGGCTTCACCATCACACCACTGCTGGACAGAAGAAACAAGACTCCACTCTTCCTCTGCTTGCCTAGTAAAACTTTTTTTAAACCATCAGACACAAAGAACATAGGTTCTTATTAATTGTGACAATATCCATTTGAACTTGCAGCCTTCACTTGGTGTCCTAAAAATAGGTGAACTTGAGGCCACTCCATGCAAAAGCTTAACATTCTTGAAACTAACATTGCACAGCTAAGCTAGAGGGGAAAAAAAGTGTTTGGATAAAACCAAATCAGGAAAAAAATCCTGATCAAATGAGGTTTTAAAATGAAATGAAGTCAATTCAAACTTTCCATTTGAATTAGAAAAAATGTCTTTTGAGCACCTGCTAGAAAACAGGAACTTGATTCATGAAACAGGTATTTGATGGCATGTCTTTTCTATCTTGTCACTCTGCAAAGCTATTTCCCAGGCTGTACTGAGACTTGGGCTTAGTACAGACCTCTGTCTGCACAAACCTGAGCTCACTTTAATGACAGCTGGACAAAGTGCCCTGGGTGGACTATTGAGGCATGCTTTTCTTATTAACTTATACAGTTATTCCACCCTGCATAAATCTTTAAGACCTGGAGAAGAGCCTGAGAGGTATGTGCCCCCTTCTCCCAGGTGAGTTACCAAATGAGTGTCTTATTCCCTCTCTGGCTTGAAGGTTATATAAATATTTTATACAAATATATTTGCTGGCTCCAACTATAAAAATTCAGAAAAATCTATTTGAAAGTACAACTTCACTGAGTAGTGCAATATACACATAAAAATACACTCTCCAGCTGGTTTAGAGAAGGGAATTGGAAAAGGATTTTGATAGACAATGACTCTCTAGACTCCTGAGAACTGAACTTGGGACTCCCAAATCTTGGGTGAGAGCTATTACTGCTGATCTTCCAGGGAAGGAGAAAGGATACCTCTTTTTCTAATAATACTGTCTCTGAAACAAAAAGTAGCTTTCAGAAGGCTATTTTTCTGCACAATTTCAGAATTGTTCAGATATTTTGGACTATATAGCTTTGAGACAATGGAAATTGTCTCAAATTTGTTTGGTTTCTCCTCAGTTCTAGGGAAAAAAAGATCTCTGAATTAGTCTGTTACTGTAAAGCATCACAGTTTATCACAAAAAGAAGTACTGGGCTGCTTTTCCTGATTTCCCTCTATTCTATTTGTTTCTGATTCCTCCTTTTCTCGGTTTTGAACAGCCTAGAATTTCTTCTGGGGGCCAAAATTAGAAGCTTAGATGTGTGCATTCAGGGGTAAGAGCAACAACTGCATCATTCTATAAATCAACTGGAAGCGACAGGAATTAGTAAGTCAAACAATCTGCTACTTTATAAACATTACTGGCCCATAAATATAGGCATATTAGATACTGTGTGATACCTCAGTCAAAGGAACAGGCCAGGAAGACTGAAGTAGGACATAAAAGAAAACCATGCCTTTTGGGGGCAGAATGTGAAGGCCACTAGCCAGCTGTATTCAGGTATGTATTTGCTCCCTTTCTATCCTTACACCCCACCCTTGGCACCAAAGAGAATGTATAAGAAAATAACCCATACAAAAAATAACCCAGCAGTATCAGCTAAAAAGCAAGACAATTAAAACCAGATGGTTAGGCACTAAATATTCAGCAGAGTCCAAACTTCTCATCCGTGTTCCAAAGGAGTAAGAAAGATAAATCTGCATGTAGAACTTGGAAACACGTGTTCACGGTAATATTAAAGTAGACAGTTGGTGTATGCACATGTATTTATATAAATATATGCTAGTGGGTGTATTTCTCATAACCTAGGTTTATATGTTGATTATATGAATGGACTTGCACATTATTTCAACATTATGAAGTAAAACATTCTCCTACCTGCACTGGCATTAGGAACCATATGTTTTCATTTACAGTCCAATGCGAATCTGTAACTTCCATCTGCACTGTGTTTGTAAATATGTATTTCTGTTTGGAGTGCAAGTACACATTTGCAAAGTTGAAAGTAACAAATCAGAAGCCTAGAATTTCATTATTTCCAACAGAACTGTAGTAGTTCTAATCACAAAGTGCTGATCTTAGTTTGACTATTGCCACAGGTAGCTGTGTGAAAGCTATAGAAATCTTTACCAGGTATGTGGTCAGCAGTGTCACAGGGTAGAAATCTGAGAAGCTGCATTTCTAAACCATCTTCTTGGAATTGGGAAGTTTTGATTGAACCAGAAAGATCTTTTGCTAAAAGCACTATTTTTTCTCATCAATTCCCTTCAGCTCCATATGAAGCTAAAGTACAACATATGCTGTATGCATCATATGTTTGCCTGCATACCCGTGCATATTGTCACTTTGTGTTATTCCAGGAGTCTCTTGAGCACATGGGAAGCAGAGTTGCAGTGGGTTGGAAATTTATGCTTCAATAAATGCATTGTCAATTGGTGACCATCTGTAACTTACAGAATTTTGTTTTACGCTGTGGCAATGAATAAAGTAGAATTTAGATTTCAGAGCAGACCTAATAATGTTCTGGAAGCCCTGTTTTTCATTGGTTTTATAAACCCCAAGTATTAAGCCTTCCATAAGTTCTCTTATGTTAGGTGAGGACATCCCAACACAGTTCCTGCATCAGAAATACTAACATTTGCAGACCAGTAATGCAGACCAACACAAGTAGTAAAAGAAAGCAAACCTTCCACAAGCACCAGGTGAAGCACTTAAGTGCCTTCATACTACACTCTGGAGAAAATAAATTTTTAGTGGTGCACAGTTAGTAGACACAGACACATAGTACCCGAATTCTTTCCCCTGAATGCAGATAAAGCACACAAATATCCATGAACAATATATATGACAAGCAACTGAGTTATGTGGAATTTCAACTTGAAAATTAAAACTTTTAAAGAACCATTAGGAATGAGTGAAATGGTATTTTTCAGTTGAAAAAGCATTGCCAGCATAATGTATACATTTTCTATCCAGCATTCAGCATATACCTATCCCTGCTTAGCAACCAGTCTTAAAGGCTTACTGAAAACTTAGTCAAGCATGACCACCTTACTCAGGGACAATTTAAGATGTAAATTGCTTGCCATTGCTTTATTAACAGCAGTCACTCTCCTTGTCTTACTAGACAGAATTCATAAGTAAATAAAAAGATGCAGTTCACAGAATGAATTCCTAAACTCCACAACAGTTTTCTTCCTTCCTATGCACTACAATCTGTGATGGAGGAGATGGTATAATTGTACAATGTACAATAAACTGAACAATGAATAGAATACATTATTCACCTGTCACCCTCATAAGAAATGATTTTTCAGGAGGGAATCCCATATTATTTTCTGTATCTTTCCTCTAATACAATAAAACATGGAAACCCAGAAGAACACAGTATTACCTTAGCTGCATTTACATAACCTGGGAAAATGCATTCTCTTAAATAATTTCTGCTATCTTTCTTATTTGCATTCTTCTAGGCAGGATTTGAACACTACCACCTGAGAGGGATGCTAATGAATTCCCTTCGGATTAAAATAAAACTACAGTAAATAGAGTTACCTTTCAGTCACACATCTCTCCTGCTTACATCTGTGCAAAGAAAGATGACCTGCATTAATATAATTTCCCTCCCACTCCACAGGTCATTATGCTGATTTTAGAGGGTTTGCATTGCTTTTACCATAATGGCATTGTTAAAATGACAGAATACAAAGCTGAAGAGATACTGGAAACCCCAAGGAACGAGTTCATGCTGGAATTTAACAACAGTTTGTCTTCTAGCATTTACACTGAACAGAATCATTTTAGATTGTTTCATTTCTCACCTCATGAGCTTGCAGGTCATATAGATATATTTGTCTACATCTATACCTAGCTACACAAAATATATCCCATGACTGCTTCTTTGTACACCCATGCAATTCAAACAAGTGCAACAGGCAAGGGTTGAAATACAAGTTAAACGATAATAATCAAAATAGGAGGGAGTGGGGGAAAGAAGGGAGGTCCTTTTGTGAGGTTTCTACAGTACTGAGAAATTTAAATCCATGTGTTGGAGTTCCGTGCTTATGTTTGTTGATCTGGAAAAAAGGATACTGTTTACCTCATGTGGGTATTCTGACAGCGAAATATGTTCCGAGTAAACCATTATAAACTCTTTGAAGTTATTTGCTAGGATAAAACATTCTACTGTAAAAATTAAACTTTTAAAGTATGCATTAATCTTCAAAATCTACTTCTGTTCCTTGAGAGGATTTTTGGTTTTTAAAGATTTCATAGTATGGTTTATGTGAGGAAAAGACACTACTGCTGTAGTCAGAGTGCTTCTATTACTCTTCATGTCATAACCATGGGCACTGAAAAAAAACCATTCAAAGAACTGAAAGGGAAACGGAACGCTCTCAGGAGGTGACATTTATGTTGTAACCTGTTTAGCTAAGATTGAAATAGAACACTGTATCTGGATTAGTGGCATGTTCCTCAAATTCACACCATTTATATACCTCTAAATGATGTAACCGCTTTTAACTGTTAACTGAAAATCGCTACTTAGAAACATGGAAATTTTAACTGATACTTGCTGTATGTACAGCATTTTAAAACTGTTTATTCCAACAGCCACATTTTAATGAAGCGGCTTTAAGACTTGCTCTATTAGGTAGTGCTTGTTAGCTTTTTCAGGCTTTAAAGTGTTTAGCTAGGCTCAGTTTCATTTACTTCAGTATCTGGGCTGCCTAACCCTCATTACCAGAAAATACTTTCTCCACAAATAAGTCTTTTGTAAGCTCCTGAACTGGATATATACAGTTTCCTTTTGTATTCTGGAGAACTGTACTGGAATATTGGGAGACGCATAAATGATCTGAAAATTCATTTTAAAGCATTTCCACACTCTCTGGGTTGAAAAACTTCAATGTTACTCAGGTTACTCAATCAGAGTGGCATTAGGCTCAAGTATAGCCAGAAAGCCTGGTAAACACAAATTTTGCTGCTATTAGTAGATGGCAGAGGGCTTTGCAGTGACCTGGCAGGGCAGGATCTCAAGACTTAGCTAAGCTTTCCTTGGTTTGAGCTGTTTTTAGCTTGTTTTAACAACTGCTAGTCTAGTGGTCAGCTGGCTCTGGTGTAACCTGCTCTAGATTCAGCACTGTAATGTCATATAAAATAAAGGCCTGGCAAATATTGAATGCCATGCATTGAAAGTGTAAAATTTGGATTTGGATGAAAACCTAAGTTATGCAGACATTCACCTTTCCCACAGAACTCTTTTTTTTCCACTTAAAAGATAATTATTCACTGTTTCTGCTGGTATCAGATCCAAAGTACAGCCTTGACACACTGTAATTCACACTGTGTAAAATCTTTATGTGCTATAGCAGATCTAAAGTGATTAACATTTCCTCACGGTCATGCTTTAGAAGCATCCATACATTTTTTAATACTTCTTTTTTTCTAATAGAACATCGGCATGGAAAAGGGTGCTTAGCCACATTTTCTGTCAGGATGTAGCAACCCGATCTTACAAACTCCAGTTTTCTTTATCCAAGTCAAAACCTCCACTGAAACAAAAAGGCTGCCACTTGCAGGAGGCATGGATCTGGCTCCGCATTGTTGAAATGAAGCAAACACTTGACTTTAAAGCTATCCTCATTTTTGTCAGTGTAATTACGCATCACATAACTAGGCCAGGTGTGCAATATTAACAAGGATGTGAACATTTGCATTAGAAAACTTGACTGTGACATAAAATCTAGATGGATTTTTTAAGTGCTAACAAGAAGTCTATATTCGCTGGATTTTATTTCAGGGCCAGTTTAGTGTGATTGAACTACAGCTCTGCACAGAATATTTCATAAGCAGTGGGAAAGGGTGCTTTCTCCAGTTCATGTCTTACAGTTGCTGCTGACTTTAGTATAGTCTTCTATTTCTAAATGACTTGAAATGTGTCCTACAAGGTATTACAACAGGTGTGTCAAAAGAAAGGCAAAACTGATCTTCAGGTTAAAAGAACCAACATTCTTGTATATCACTTTGGGTGCGTTCCCAGAAAACCTGGTGAACTATTATGACTAAGAGCAGCAATCTGAATTAAGCACTCTACTAATAATGACCATGAAAATGGCTATTTAACTGATCAAATACTTAACAGTGGTGTGTAAACTACATCTGTATAACATTTATATTGTTGAACACATTAAAATTGTAAAAGAGTAAAAAAATGTAAAGCTGCAGAGAAAAGGGAAGCAATCTGATTTTTGCATGCTTTATCTGCAATGCCACAGTCTATAATAATCAAGAAACTCAATGTTAATAGCTGTTTAATAGCTGATGTCAGTGCAACTGCTTGTATGAACAAATAAAGTGAGAAATCCCCAAGGAACTCAAACAAATCATTAACAAATTAAACTTTCTCCTTTCCAACTACTGTTTATGTGATGCAAGAGAACCTGCTGACAAGGAAGAAAATGAAGTGCGTGCATCTTTCTACATTTACAATAGAGTTAAGCTTGTAGTATTTTACAACACAAAACTTCCAAGAGTATTTAAACATATGTGCTGCCACTCTATCATACAGCTTTGACACTTAGAAGAATATATGCTGAGTTTCATTCACTGAAAAGGTAAGACTGTTGTAAAAGCAGAGAGTAAACTGAAAGGTACTGAACGGCACGTTCTTATATTAGGAATTAGCATATCCTACCAGCGTTGGCAGCACTGCTGAGACTTCTAAATTATTCAACATCTACAACCAACATGCCAAGCTTCAGTGGAATTTTTTGTGCTTTTGTAAGTAAATTCCTACCTTATCCAATCAAGTTTCTAACTTTTGACATGCTATTGACTAAGACTTTCAAAAAGGTACCTTCAGCTTGCCTGGAAACACTGTCCCTGTGCTTCCTTAAGGAAAATATTAGCAACTTGCATCTGCAGTTCATGTCATAATTTCTTCAGTCTTACATTTACCACATATTTTACAACCATATTCTATCTTTAGAGTCTCTGGCTTCGATGAAACTAGAGGAAACTACAAGCAACCACAAGCAGATCTGTAAGGACCATACATTTATTACTTTTAATAAAAGTTATCCCAACCCACAAAGCTCAGATATTTAATTAAAGCAAATGGAAAAAATGCAGTAGGAAATCATAGTAAAATTTAATATTAAATCAGCCTAAAGAAATTCCAGAGAAACCAGAAAGGACTGATAAAGTATATGATTGATGGTAAAGGATATGGAATTTCAAGGAGAAAGGATTTCAAGGAGAAATCGTGCAGTTTTGTCCAAACACAAAAAAGTACATAACTTACATGCAGGAATGCTGATAGTATTATTGGAATTGCCAAAATACTTGAGAAGACAAATGCTGGTACAGATGATTTAAGGTCTAGGGATGCAGTTCACACTATTCCCTACTCTGATTCTCATTTTTGCATACATACTTACACTCAGTTTAACCTATGTGAAGTACCAAGCTTAGGAATGAATGCCAGTGTGAGTGTAGCAACATCAAGTCATTGCAGACTCCAACACTCACCCATGAGCTTGAACACAGAGCTGGGTGACTAAGTTGCACAAAACATTTCATCTTTTCACAACAGTGGCTAAGCAACTAGCCCATGCAGTCTTATTCAACACCCTCCAAGCCTTCCTGTCTGTTTTTCACTGAGCACTTGCAAAGGATGTTCTCATTATCTTGATAGGCTTGTCAAGTCTTCAAGCTCCTATTTCTCAGCTAGGATGACTAGATCTTTGCTATCATGTTAAGCAGAGTGCAGGAAGTGACTGAAAGACTGACAATCATTTTTTGAGGCACTCAAAAATAAGTTTTTCCTGTCTGCAAATTAATCCTGGTGTATTCTCAGCCACTCTCTGGCATAGTCTCTCAAATGAGAATTAAACTCTTTGTAAAAGACATAAATACCGTAGCAACTTTTCTGGCAACATTGTTCAAACTCCTTTCTCCTTGGGTTGAACCAGAAGATCCTAATTCCTGACTGGTAGCAGGAAAGTTCTGAAAGCTTTTGTTTAAAAAGTTGCCACTGAGTAAAAAAAAAAACCAAAACCAACCAACCAATCTGACATTTCAATTACACAGAAACCCTGGCTTTTTCCTGAGGCAAATCATAATCTAAGTATAAGCAGTAGCTACTATGCAAAATTCTTCAGTCAACATCAGGGGTGATTAAGAAGGTATTTCCTAAAACAGTGAAAGAGAAAATTACAATCTACATTTGAGTTTGATTATAAAGAAGAAATACTCCACTTTCCATGAAAAAAAAAAGGCTGAAACACAAATATTAATACTATCTAAGACTTCAGTGTGGCTAAATAATTCATAGAAGTTAATTGAATTTTGTTGGTTGGAAAGGGATAGGATTGATTCAGCAATGAGACAGATGAGGTAATCCCCTATAGTCTGACATGACGATTGCCCTTTTCTACAACCTCCTCTAATTTGTTTCCTAATAACATATAGATCAGTCAGCACACAGTTTCTAGGGACTCCCTAACAGTTGATGACCCCAGAATCTCCTCCTGTATATCACAGGGAGACTGCACAAGTCATCAGTAAGTGAAATGGTTAATTCAGCTCATCTTTAGTCTATGTGTCAGAGGTAAATATTCTCCTGGCCTCTCCAGGTCCCAAATGGGTATTTAAATGTTTCCCTTACATTTTTTGTATATTAAAGTTCTTCAGCATTGCCCATTTGCATATTAATCTGTAATGCAATTTACTCTATAATACAGCTGTCTTGCCACCAGACAATCCAGAAAATACAAAGTCAATTGCATACAAACTTCAGGAAATCTGAAAAACAACCAAATAAAGATAAGTAAGGTGAGGGATATCAAAACTCTCCTCCATCTAAAATTCTAAGAAAGATGGTGACAAATAATTCACTTACAAAATGCTTGTTTCGTTACTGTGAAGAATTTACCCTAATGTCAATATCAGCCTACTGATTTTTGACACATATGTAGAAGACTGGAAGGAAGAGAAGCACAGAGAAATAGGATACATATGCACTAAATAATCTGAACTATGTATGTCCAGATTTGAGTATGTTTATGTGCAATTTGCCAGCTATACCTATGAATTGTTCTGTTAAGTCATCTATACTTACACATTTCAGGAAGAGAAACAGCTGACAGCTTCTAAAAGGAAGTGGTAGTATCAAAAGTAGATTTGGAAGAATCACTCCCACTCCTTGGACTGTGACATACATTCAGGTATAACAGCAAAGCAACATTTTCATACATAGTCTTAATATCTCTAAATAAAAATGCTGATTTTCACAGAGAAACTATAGAAGTGAGAGTTGTTGAGGGAAAACAGAAAATTACAATCTGGAAACCATGGTTATTTAAACTCATCTACAGCTTAAGGAAATTTATTCTGGTCCTCTCCTACTTAAATCCCCAATTCAAATCCTAAAATTGTAGTCGCTCATTCACTTTGTGAAACACTGTACCATGGCGAACACTCTAAACCCAGAATATTAAAAAGGTCAAAATAATATTAAATTCAGGGCTTTGTAAAATTAAAGAACAACCTTTCAAAGCACTGACTGGCCCCAGCTCACAGAGAAAAGAAGAGGAATTAAAGCTATGTGGTGCTTTGCACTTGGAAGGATTGAGCTCAAGGGGAATTCTGATACTACAGGCTTGTAACAAAATTCAGTAAAAAGAGAAGTGGCTAAATATTAATTCATATCAGTTGAGATTACAAAAGCAACACAAAAGAGAGACTAGTGTGAGAAACATCAATCCTCCTTCTGTGAAAAATATTGGAAGGAAAAATAGAACAGCATTAAATTAGATGTGCTGTGATTCCCACAATTCACTCAGAATAATTTATTCTGTTTAATAAGATTCCTATACACTTACTTGGAGAAAATCCTGTGCCTATCTACAAAGAAATATGTCACTTATTTAATAAACTCTTCTCCAACACACACAGACATGCAAACACAAGCATGGCTTGTGCTTAAGCAAGTTACTTAGGAAGTTTTTGAGACTCAACTTCTTGGGGTTCTTCAAGCCAACAACTCCATACTAGGTTAGATTTGTGAGTACTAGTTCAACACATTTGCAGAGCAGCAGCATAGGCTCCTTTATCCAAAATTTCTGAAAGATTAAAGCACTGAACCTCTTTATTTTATAATTTTCCAACATTGTGAATGCTCCATCCCTGGCAGTGTTCAAGGCCAGGTTGGACAGAGCCTTGGGTGGCATGGTTTAGTGGGAGGTGTCCCTGCCCATGGCAGGGGGGTTGGAACTGGATGAGCTTAAGGTCCTTTCTACCCCTAACTATTCTATGATTTGATGATTCTATAATCATGTGTTTATTATTGATAGGCTCTGCTCCAAAGGTCCCCACAACTTTTGAGCTATTCAGGCTTTTTTCTGGCTACACACACACTTTTTTTTGGCTTGTTCCCGGCTTCTCACTCAGATAAGACAAGACAGAATAATGTAAGAATTAAATAGAGGCCGTTAACTTGCATCAAAATTAACACATAGCAAAAAGGTGTAAGTGAAAGCTGTTGGTTAAAACCATTTAGCACATACCAGTCAATCACTAGTGTTCTATTGGATTTTGAAGCTGACTTGTGAATGATTCACAAGTGGAAACAAACTAACACCATCCAACAATTAGGCTGCATAATTCAAGTAGCTTTCTAAGACATCTGCTTTATGCTTATCATACTACTGGACAAAATGCTCAGGCATGGTGTTACATCTTAAGATTCAAAGTCCATAGGCTTCTTCAATCAAAGACACCATTTGCAGGATAATAACCAAGGCAGAAACCTTTGAATCCTTTAAAAGAGTTTGATTTTCAGAGAATGGACTCAAGGGAATTTCTGAAAATCTCAGTATGTTCTTTTCAAAGGACCTCAACTAGAGCACAGAATGAAGACTTTTTTAACTCAGTGCCTGATTTGGACTTGTTAATGTTAAGTTCACTTAAAGACAAGAATAACAGCAGGAAGAAACAAAACTCATAGAATATTTATTGACTGAACACTTGTTTCAAGTACTCAGTTCTATGAAATACGGGAGATAGAAAAAGACCATTATTCTGCACAAAGAAATTATACCATATGAAATGAATTCATCTGCAGGATTTTGTACAATATACAGGATCAATTCACTGACAAAATTTTAATGAGGCTAATTCTTGCAAGTGTTAAGCATCCACAATTGCAACTGATGTCAGTAAAAAGCTCCTCACTAAGCCAAAGTTCACCAGTCTTCCAATTGGCTTTAATGGTGTGCTTTATTGTTATATTCCATTATTTTTACTCACAAAACCAAAAATCCACATTTGCTTTATTTTAGTTTCTGCTGTGAATAGAAAGAGGGGTTTTTTTGTGTTTCCTTATGACAAAAAGTTTCAAGCTATCATCATCAACACGGAGCACTTAGTTTAAATGGGAGGCTTCAGTACTTTTCTTTCTCTCACTCCCATTGCTCCACACTCTAAATGACAATGTATTTACACATGTGCATCCACATCTGGAGATCTCAATTTTTCAGACCCTGATAACAAACCCCAACTTCTACCATGCACATCACGTAAAGGTACCTGCTTTTCTCTTACCCTTTCTGCAAGTTACTATCTTTATAAAAATTAAAACCCTATAAATTTACAAGGCCTTTAGTGACTTTTTTACACATGCAGAAATACACAGTCATCTTAGTTCCAAGTACTACTTTTTCCCAGGGCCACCTCAGCTTTTTTTTCCCCCCTGCTTCATGCGTCTTCCATATGAATTTTCACTATTCAACATGTAGACAACCAGCTAAGACAATTTTGCTGTTTTGAAAGGAAACTGATAGCACTATCTTGCATAAACTCCCAAGCATGTACCACTTCCCTCTCTTCAGTAAGTTTCAGAAGATTCAAAGCTATTTGTTTTTCTTAATATTTAACATTCTTTTATTTAAAAGAGAATTTGGTATAGACAAGTATGAGCAATACAGTACATCCTACAACACTGAGAGTACAGTGATACTTGGAAACAATTTACTTTCAGAACACATAAAAATGGTTATTTTGTACATTCTAAATTTATTACTCTATTTCCCTTATCAGTGATGCTTTTCAATCGCAAGATAATTCCACTGCCATCTTAAAATAAAAAAATAAAGAGATTTGAGATTTTTGGTTTCATGTTCTAGTTGTCACCAGCAGTAAAATATGACATGGGTTGTGACCCTTGTGCAGTACCACTGTATACCTTTGACTTGTACAATTAAAAGGTATAGAAAGTTGGCGAATGGTTTTTTTAGATGAACAAATAGAAGCACTTTGACTCTCCAGTACTAAAGAAGGCAGAAACAACGCAAGCAGAAATATAAAGGGAAAGCAAAATATAATCCAGTGAAAGCCCACAGCTCCTATAAAGTCTAAAGTACCTATTTGTTACAGAGTATTAGCAATAGCATGTACAGAGATATGTGCAGTTTATACTGCAACAACCCATCTGCATCAAGATCTCTGAAGTAGATAGATAAAAAGTACCTAAATGCTGCTGTAGAAGTATGTATTATCATGATAGGTGGAAGGATCTGGATGGCTTTTTCTCCTGAGTGCACAAACATCCCAGTTATGGGGAGCTGCCATTACCACTTATGCTAGATACAAAATACACAGCAGTTGGAGGGAAAAAAAAAATAATGAAAAAAGGTTTCACTATTTCTATCAAATAAGAATTTGTTACATCAGTAAAACTCTCTGTTTAGAAAGCCTTTGAAAGGGTAGAACACATTTACCGGTATGAAGATGGAACTTGATGTAGTGGGAAGAACTCTGTTCTGTCACACAGAAGACTTCTTTTTCTTTTTAAAAACTTATGGTCAGAATCAAGCAATTAGTATTACCAATTACATGTTCTTACCACATAAGAGTTAAATCTTATTAGAGACATGTTTCACTCATCTACTGCTTTCAAATCACAGTAGCGCTAGAACACAAAACAAAGACTTCAGGCTGTTTCCAAGGTGATAAATCAAGAAGCAGTATTACATATGGCAGTAAATTCACATTGCAGTTACTTAAGCCTTAAAATCTCCTTTGCTAGAGGATCTGCAAGCCCCTTCCCCCTCATGCCTCCCCTCCTTTTTTCATGTAAAGGATTAATCAGGATAAGGAATGCAGGGAGGTATTTCTACTGGTAAGACCTGCAAAGGCACACAAATGCAAAGGAAAACTTTCAGGAAGAACTACCACCCTCTGCCATGCAATGTTAAAACCTTCCAGACAGCAGGTTCCTGCCTTGGGGAGGAAAGGGGAGCTTTTGCAGCCTTCCCATCAGGCAGATTCTCAGAAGGTTCTATCAAATCTCAGTGCTAGCTTGGTCCTGGTTTTCCTTAAAGGACACCACCTAGCACCTTCTGTTATGTCTGTACCCTAGCTCTCATCTGAAGTTATGCAGAGCTCACACCTGTAATATTTGAATGTTGCACTCTTTTGGAATACAGATGTTATATTCATAACATTTTATTAGAAACATTTAATGGAGGGTACTACAACATATTAGTCCTTAAACCACAGATGACTCAGTTTTGTATGATGATTTACGTATCTCATACAGACTCCTATACAAACAAGTCTAAGGTGCTCAGAAGTGAGACTTCACAGGCTGTACTGTCACAAAGGGTTCTTGTTTTGCATGTATACCTGTTCTCAACCAAATCTCTTGAGATTCCTCTGACCCATTCTCCACCTTACCTAGGTTCCTTTGAGTGGTAGCCCTGCTCTCAAGCAGGGAGAACGTGGTAGATTGTCAGGGATCTACTGAGCTCTTTCTGGAATTGACTGCTCCTCTGCCACCAATTGATCTAGTTCCAAAATCAGAAGAGTTCTCCCATTGTACAGGAAACAAGAGTCCATAGTGTCTCATATTCTATTCCATCACAGCTTAACAATATGAAGCTTTTATATTTTGGAAAATAATGATACAGTCATCTAACATGTGTAAAAGAAAGAAACCAGCATCTGAAAAGTCAAAATGCCCTTGATTCCCTTTTCAGGATCATAAACTGTGTTTTTAAAATACAGTCTTCAACCTTAGACCTTACTTTCCCCATCTTTTTATTTCCTAAACCAATAAACTATTACTTTCGGAAGCTTGGTCATGACAGAGCACCTCGTAAGGAGACAGAATGAAAAGCTGATACTTATAAGCCACTTTATTATTTTTTAACTCAAAAGCCTCAACTACTTTTTAGACTGTTGTTGGGGTTTTTCTCAGTTTGGGTTTGTTTGTTTGGGTTAGGTTTTCTTTCCTTTTTGGTTCCTTATGTTCCAAATGTTTCTATGAACACAATGTGCTGTTTTTATCGGAAGTCTGGAGGGGTCTGCAAGAGAACATTAAGCAGGGTTGTGACCCAAGAGACTAAGGGGCTTTGATCCAGTAATGAGATCATCAGATATACTCCCAGCAGTGCTGCAGATGCACTGTACAATAAAACAGAACTAACTACGGCATCAAGAAGTGCAGATCTAGAACAAGCATACACACAGAGTGATTAGGAAACAGAAGACCAAAGAAATAAAGGCTGAAAAATTACTTTCACTCCAAGGACTGAATGATTATTACAATTTCAACTTCAAAAATACAAACTGCATTAGTAATTTGAATTACAAATACTATCTTACTATCTATGCAGAAAAAAATACAGATTAAAGGCAAAAACATAGCTTTCAAAATCCTGGAAGATTAAATTGAATCTAATCACCTATGAACTATATTTTTTAACTATATCATAAAGGAAATATATGTACAGTTTTTAATAGAGAACAGCTATTAGTTTCACTCTTAATTAAGGAAGTGAGCAGGCAGTAGGTAAATGCTACTTTACTTAGCACTTCCACAGTCAGGAGATTTTCAGGACTATAAATTGCCTTAAGGATAGAGAAAGAGCTGTCATTACAGAGAATTCTTATAATATGAAAATAGGAATTGTATTTATATAGAGAATAATAGATTAGTGACAGCTCTTTTGAACAGTAAACAGCTGGTGATCAGTTATTGGAATTGTGATTATCCCAAGCTGCATCCTGTTTAAGGAAGAATCCTTACCTGTGTCAACTCATCAATTACCATTTAATAAGAAGAGTTACTCCTGTTTAAAAGTTCAGCATGGATAGAGATAAATTCAGACATTAACATAATGAAGTCTAATACCTCAATAAAGGGCACAAGTCAATAACTGCTATGAGCTATGTCCTTTAAATTTTATGGGGGAAACACAGTCAAGACAGTCAACATTTCAAGGAAAGACAATGAGAATATAATGGGCTGCAACTGTAATTTCTTTTTTACTTAGCAGCTATGTGATCATACACTTCTTGCCCAGCACATGTGGGACCCAGATTTAATTCTTCCTCCAAAAGTATATGAACTTGTACCTCTGCCTCCCAGGAAAACTCTCAAATCACCACTTTTTAGTTTATTCTTTGCTGGATGCCCCCAGTCTATCAAGTGAATGCTTTATATGAAATGCATTAACTAGAGCAGGAGCTAGAAGACCCTGGAAATCTTTTCTCCACAGTGATTATCTTAGCTCTCGGCCATCACATCATTTGTTCAGTTTGTCTTTTTAAGCATTTTGTACAAAAACTGAACAGCTCAGCTGAAGGCACTGAAACATATGCTTCATTATACCCATGTACAGGAAACATCCTTCTCTAAAATTCACTCCTAATTCAGCACAATTAGCTGAAAACTATGAATACAAATATCGATATAAATACCCACAAAAGTTCTCATGTTTTCCAGCACCTATAATTGGACTTTGATTTCAGCTTCGACATTCATATCATGTATGTGTTTAGCCTTCAGCAATGTCAAAAGCATATGTCAACTTGAGAGCTTTGCACTATGACATTTGAGAAGAACATACTTCTTGGAAAGTAAATGATTTACATTAGCTCAGGTGTACAGTAGTTACAGAAACTCAGTCTAATACTGCTTAAGAAATACTTTAACTTCCTTGCTGATCAGATAATTCTACCCTTGCAGAATGTCAACAGCTAATCATATTCTCTCTCTGCACTGATATTATACTGAGAAATTGACTTTGCCATCTGGCTTTCTAGAATTTTTATCAGGTCTTTTTAATTAGGTTCAAATCATTGATTTCCATTGTTCCCCAGCTTCTATCTTTTTCAGTACCATTAAGACTGCATCCATTTCCAAAGCGCTGCAGTGTTCTCAAGTGGAACCCAAAACGAATAGGATTTTCCCACAGGTTTTCACACCTTACATCTGCTAGCAGAAGTCCTGTCATGCTTGCCTAGTAGTGCATATAATTCAATTTTTGTTTTATTAAGATGTAAGGATGACCATTCTGCTAAAAAAAAATAAAATAAAATCAACAACCTGAATAACTCCAAATAAAAAAGTGGGCTCAAAGCTTAAAAATTAGAGACATCTGCAAGCAAGCTGGAAGGTTAGGTTTCGGTAATTATGTTGAACATATATAAGTCAAAGCATTCATAAAGACTTTCCTAGACCAGGCTGTATTTGTGCATTAGTTTGCTTTTTCTATTCTGTTGCCATGCTAAAGGAATTCATGTGGCATTTCAAGCATAGTAAACGTTCACAATGTCCAAATATTGACATACACGTCAAATACAGACACTGTAAATTTCAGCTCTCAGAGCAGAAGCCCCTGCAAGACTATTTCTTTTAAACCTTACACAAAATAATAATTAAGCTAAATGGTATACAAGAGTTCCTGGCTTTCTCACTGATCACCAAATAAACTGATTTGGTATTGTCGTGGTTTTAAACCCAGCCAGCGCTGAAAGTCAAAAACACGGCACTTCACCATCTACTAAGAAGGATAAATTTGACTGCTACTGCTGAACCCAGGACAGGTTTGACAGCTGACAAGCATGTCACTTAATCATGTATCAATAACAAGTGCTTATTTCAAAACCAAATAGAAGATCTACAGTGCAGTAAACTTCAGGCATAAGGATCAAAATACAGTGGTCTTTTGCAATTAAAGCCAGTCAACCAGCACATGTCTACCCATTGGTATGAAAAGGGAAGGAGAAGGTAAATGGCAACTTCCATGAGTTTTCATTGTAAGGAGTCCTTCCACCTACTTGAGACGTACACTATAGACACTTTGATTGGGACATATTTGTTGGGAGCTTAGAATAAGCAAATCGTAAAGAAAAACAGCAAATCAAGTTTGTAGGTATGGTGCATGGTATGTCTCTTGAGCAGGCCTGCTGGTACTGCTCAGTAATCCCAATGTATTTACTTCCATCAAATAGCACAAAATCATTGACTTGTGTTTAATTTTTGATCCAAAGTGTTCCCCAAATCATTTCCAGAGAACTCCTACTAGACACCTCTTGTTAATTTTCTACTCAGGCAGTTTGTCATTACTATCTACGCATGGGGCCTTTTACGCTTGTTATTCTTTCTGACATTAACCTCCAATTTATCAAGAATTAAATGTTGCTTTCTATCTTGACTGCAGCCCTTCTCAGATTACTCTTGTCTGAAATCTGACAAGCACATTATCTTTTCCATCATCCTGATCATTAATGAACAAATTTAGTAGAACCAGACCAAAGGTCAGATTCCGAAGGAAACTCACTTGATGCAACCTACCAAACCAAAGTAGAACACAGATAAGTGCTTTCTGAGTGCTCTTTTCTAACCATTAACCTAAGGTTAATGTGTAAATTTCCCTAGTCTACACAGCAGAAACTTGCAGAAGTCTCAAGAGACTTTTTTTTTTTGAATCAAGATATGCATCCACTGCTTCTCTTACAGCCAAAGGTTTGTTATCCTTTCATAGAAGAAAACTGGATTGGCTTGATCAAACTTGTCCTGGACAAAACCACAATGGTTTCTTGTGATCTTGTAGCTGCTCACAAGTACTGTTTGGATTACTGTTTCCCCTGAAATTCAAAGCAAGCTGCCTTGCCCGCAATTCTCCTGCTTTTATGTTTTCAAAGCATCAAGGATGCCTCTCCCAGTCTTCCACAGCCTCACCTATGCCCCAGCATCTGTAAGAACATGGCTAATGGCTCTGAGATTGATTCAGCCTGTTGGATTAATTTAATGTGGTCCAACTAACTCAAAAACATATAACTCAACTATTTTATGTTCTTCTTCTACTATAGCCTATTTTGCATTTTGGCATTAAAATTAATTGCCTCATTCAAGTAATCACAGTTGGCCTTTTGAAGGAAGGAAAAACATCTTAAACACTTGAACTGCCTTGGACTTCTTGCTCAGTAACTTTATATTTTCACTGAGTAGAGATTAAAAAAAAGCTTTTTCCTCAGTGGTAGCAGACAGAAATGATGTCTGAATACTGTTACTTGGCTGCAGAATACTTTTACATTTTGAACACTCACCTTTCTATTTCTGTACTATGTACTCGCCCTCAGTAACCTTAGTTCTTGCATACTTCATTTGTAAGACAATTTAACAACTCATGATTTATCCAAATTGGGCTCCTGCTACACTTTCCGTCTCTCTGTGTTCCCTGCTCACACTGAAAGAATTGAGTAAAACCTGTTGTTTCTTTGCAGTCTTTCACCTGCTCTGAGTTCACCTATTGTTTTATTGAATTATCTTCCTTTCTTTCCCAAAGACCATGAACTCTATTACCTTACAATCCACCTTCCAAAGTTGCGTTCCACCAGCATGTTCTTAACAAATTTCCCCCTGCTAATTTCTCTCCTGTCTTCACTCACCTTCCTTTTCTCTGCCAATTTCAGCAGGTTGGTTGGTTTGTTTAAATCAGTGAAAACCAATGTAGACTATATTCTAACTCTACATGTTGCAGTAATTAAACTGAACTAACAAACCTGCAGTTTAATGTAAGTTCACAGAAATTTCCCAAATCTTGGGCTTCCCCATTTGGGAGCCTACCTTGGATGTATACCATCAGAGTGATTTTATTGGTTTTGCCATATATTTACAGACACTTAAGCTCTGTCTGTGTTCCAGACATAAGAGCAGGTTATTGTAAGAGAACATCACCTTCCTTGTTTTCTTTGGCCAGCTATACTCTCTTTAAATTCAAATATTATTCAAGATTTATAGTATGTGAAATATTCCTTCCAGTTTCCATATACCAGTTACATCATAAGCTTGACCCTGTGCTAAGACTTCCTTATTCTATGTATATTTTTCACATTTCTTTCTTATGGGAAGGCAGATACACAAGATGTCTGAATGAATACTATTACTCTTCTGCTTGTTCCTCTTATAACGCCAATATGAATAAACTTCTCTATAGTCCCCATTCACTTGGTCCTTTTTACAGACACAATTGGGATATCCTCCTCTAGAGGATGCTCAACCACTCAAATACTTCAGTGATTTTTTTGAAACTGATCAGACATTTTTTTATGATCCATTGTTAAATGACTTTTACTCCATTCTGTGATAATGTATTTGAAACATGTGCCATTTTCTACCCTGTGAGAGGTTACTTTGCTTTATTTTTTGTTCTGAAAGACAGCTAAACTTTTATCTATAACACTACACAGTACAACGTAACACCAGTGCAGCCAGAAGCCAGCTGCTGACAGAAATAAAACACATGCTAAATCCATGTCAGGCTTCATAAGTGATCTAGATTCATTAACAAGGGCATACAAGCAATGAGACAGGTTCGTGCTTTTGGTGCAGAGGATGAAGGGTTCTACAGCAGGACCGCAGAACAGTCTGGACACATTTTACCTAGCTTTTATTGACTGACAAAGCATAGCACTGCAACACAGTTCATCTCTTCAGCTTCTTAAAATGGGTTTTCCATTTTCCACTGAATTTGCCTATATTAGAGTCAAATAGGTAATCTCAGCCAAACAAAAGCCCTCCGGTATTTTACCCAGGTGAGAGCAATGACCTAAAGCACTCCTGCAACCACTTCAAGACAGCAGAATGAAAAGCCAGGCTCTTATCTGCTAAGAAGCTTTCTTTGTTGTGAGGAAATCAGTAACACATGAAGATGCCTTCTCAGCACCCCCTTTGAATCTATCTCGACTTTTCCTCCATTTACCATAGTTTTCCTTCTTCCCAGATCAGTTTCCTTCAAAGCTATCCTACTACACAGCTCCTCACAGGAATAAGAACTATTTCCCCATGATATTTAAACTAAAACACACAATTTCTTTCAACCCTGCAGCATCCACTGGGAGAGTTTCTCCGTGCAGACCTCGCTCATGGGCGTCTCTATTAAAGCTCCGTATCTGGTTTTGACCGCAACGACGGCCACGGAAGCAGAGTTCTGGTTTTGCAGGTCACCAGGCGCCTCATCCTGCGATGCCCACCACAGCAACACGGCTGTGAAACCACGCGTCCTCCTGCGCTCCAGCAGCAATAACGCTGCGTGGCCTTCCAGCCGCGGCCGCCCCTCAGAGATGCTCGCCCTGCGCCAGGACTCACCTTCGCTCCAGGAGCCGGGTCCAGGCGCCCCTTCTGGCGCCTCCTTCCCCCCAGCACCCCGCGGCCGCTGCTCCGCGCTGCGTGCCCGGGAACCGCCGCGCTCCGCCCGGCGCGGAGCGGGACCGCGGCAAC
>JAOEHX010018395.1:0-14442 GCA_025448015.1 Bolborhynchus lineola | reverse complement strand
CATGTTGTTATCATAAGGAAAGGTAAAAACATTTTTTGTAAACAAACATGACAGCAACATGAAAGACACATTTGGCTTTAAATGTGCCTTTACAAACACTAGTTGCTGCCTGGGACTTCAGGAAGTGACTAAGCAGGAGCACTGGCTTAGCACTACAAAAGAGCATTGGAAATTCAGTTAGGTATTATGGAAACTGCATATAACTCTTAAATCATTTGGCTTCATGTTGATTTCTTTTTGCTATAGAGAGGATTGTCTATTTTTAAGAGTGTTTCTGATAGGTGAGCACAAAACTGGGATAAAAGCTTTGGAAACTGCTAGTAAGACCATACGCGGTCTGCATGTAAATAAAGCCCTTGGTTTAACCACAGTCATACTTCCCTAGTATTTGCTGTTATTCAGATTTATGTTTCCTTCGATCGTAACAAAATCATACATGGCAGTTTTGTGTTTTGTTTAGTGAAGCAGCAGGGAAGGATCAATCAAAACTAATGCCTCTTTTTTTAATTTCCATTATAGGTCATGCCCTTCCAGATGTCAGTCACATTTCCAGCATCAATCTGAGCAGTGTTAATGAAACCGAATTTAGCTCTGCTCTGAGCAGCAGACAGGATCCTCTTCCTGATGAGCTGGAAAACTTGGATATAAGTTCTTTTCAGGCCCCTGAAGATTTGTTAGATGGGTGTCGAGTATGTTTAACAAGGTCTACTTTGAAATGTTTAGCCTTTAACCATGTGGAAGCAACTAGGTTGAAGCTGGCAATTGCTGCTTGAGTAAATTGTTTCCATGGTCAGCAGCAAACACCAGATTTCTTCTGTGTTGACCTACTGTAGCTTGCATGTGTGTCTAACTGTATGTGTGTGTGTGATTGTATTAAATATGTAGTATAAATACATAGATACGTATGGACATACATATATAGACATATATTTAAATACTCTAAAGAGTGGCTGAGGGTTCATTCCAGTAGTAAATACTTAGCTAGATTTATGTGCAGAGATAAATGAATCCAATTATAAATGCTTAACTCTGTTGCTGTTTCTCAGAAGCTATACCACTTGTTTCTGTGTTCTGCAGCAGTCAAAACAAATTATACCAAAATTTTCTGCTTTTTTTTCTTCTTTTATTTTTTTCCAAAGCCTTTTGTTTGCTGTTCCCTTTGCAGATATATCTGTGTGGCTTCAGTGGCAGGAAGTTGGACAAGATGAGGAGGCTTATTAATTGTGGTGGTGGTGTTCGATTTAATCAGCTTAATGAAGATGTTACCCATGTCATTTTGGGGGAAAATAATGAGGAGCTGAAACACTTTCTGGACAAGACATCTCACAGGTTGTAATAACTGTATTGCTTAAAGTCTGTGTCTGGCGTGTTTTTTCTTCCACCACCTTGTAGAAAGGAAGACATGTATAGATTTGAAAATCGTAACCGGTTCTTCAGTGAGAAGACTTCCAGCCTTGTATTCATAAGTACATCCTCATATGTTCTTGAATACTGTAGTTCTTTGTGTAGCTGTGAGTTACCTCAGGAAATAGAAGAGCAGTATTCTTATTGGTGACAAAAAATGTTAACTTGTATTTGTTAATATATTGAGGAGGAAGGGTTTGGCAACCCTGCAGTGGCAGATATGCTTCACATTCTAGAAAATGAGTATTAAATTCTTTGTTCTCAGACTCAAAGAATTAAAAAACAACCAATCAAACAGTAAACTTGAGGTTTGTAAAGTGCCCAAAGCTTCTTAGTATTGGCGTTACAAAATTTGGGTGTGTGTATTTACTAGTATTTGTGGAGTAGAAAAGAAGAGTAACAGTTTTGAAACCAGCTGTAACTTGTTTGTGTAACACTTTATTTTATAGGCCTCATGTAGTAACAGCAAAATGGTTGCTGGACTCATTCAGTAAAGGTTATCTACAGCCAGTGGAGCAATATATCCCTCTAAACTATCAGCTGTTAGAGAATCCAATTTTGGAGCAACCTGGAATTAAGTCAGTTCTTCCCAAAAATAACAGTCTCTTGAAGAAAGAAGCTGTGAATGTTACAAAGCATCAAAAAGCGGTTGAAGATGACCTCCTTTCTCAATACATAACTAATGATTCTACATTAGGTATGTTTTGGTCTAAGCATACCGTGGAAAGTTTAACTGCTCATGATTAGCATGTGTGTCCTGCAGCGTTTCGTTATTAAGAAGCTAGCCACAGCTAGTGTGTTTTAGAAATCAAATTTAAACAGGCCAATATAGAGCAGTTTTAACTAAACCTGGCTGAAAACAACAGAATCATAGAATGGTGTGGGTTGGAAAGGACCTTAGAATCATCTGGGTCCAAACCCCTGCCACGGGCAGGGACATCTCACACTAGACCGGGTTGCTCCGAGTTCTGTCCAGCCTGGCCTTGATCACTGCCAGGGATGGGGCAGCCACAGCTTCTCTGGGCAGTCTGTGCCACCTCCTCACTGCCCTCACAGTGTATAACTTCATCCTTACATCTAACCCCAGTGTCCCCTGTTTAAGTACTGTAGTTTCTTCTTAAAGTATTTTGAGTTGTCTTTAATGTTCTAATCAAGCAATTACTGTTGTTGGGTAGTTTTGATGTATTATTTTTTTTCCCTTTCAGATGAAGCTGGAAAACTAACATCTGGAACCTTAAGTGATGTTACTCACTTGACTGTTCAAGGAGAGAATGAATCTTCCATCCATAGTGGTTTTCTGGGAGAGTCATCTGCACTAGCTGAAGAAGGATTGTTTGGCAGAAAGAGCTTTCTTGTTTTGGGTTTTGGTGAAGAGGATGAGTCTTGCATTGCAGATATTATAAAGGAGAATGCTGGGAATATCCTGCCACTGCAAAGCAGAACCATTGCAGACTATGCGGTGGTACCTTTACTGGGGTGCACGGTGCAGATGACTGTTGGTGATGTTGTCACAAACACGTGGCTGGTAAGGGAATTACGCTGTCAGTTCTGTGAGTAGATATGTATCTATTAGAGATACGTCTTGTCAGTGTGCAGTTATGAGTGGCTTAAATGTAAGTAAGATACTAAGAGATTAGCCTTGTTGTATTTGATGTGTACTAAATGAAAGCATGTTTTAAAGCCTGTGCATTGATAAAATATCTTTTCTCTATTCCAATTCATTTTCTACAGGCTTGTTAACCAGGTCTTCATTGTCATGACTCAAAGGCTCCTTGTATGAGTCTGACAACATTCTCTCTTAGCTAATAATTGTAGAAGGAGACATTTGACTAATAATGATTTCATATGATATCTTTGTGCTTAAGTTTTTCTTGTTTCATGATTTTTACTTGCAGGTCAGCTTTACAGCTCAAAGTCAAGTACTAAGCCTATTTGCCAAGAGTGTGTGCGTGATGTAGAATAACTGCTGTTAGTATTTTTCAGTACGAGGTAGCTTTCTGTGAAGTAAATCTATGCAGACTCTTAGGACATGTCTTGAAACTACTTTCAGGGAGCCTCCAGTGTTGAAAGAGTAGTAACTGAAAACTTCTGAATAATACCTCAGTATGTCAGACCTGACAAAATCCTTCAGGAAAGAATTTATCTGATTCAGTGGGAAATAATTTGTCTTAGATATAAGGATGGACCCAGAATTGCTTGTTGAGTCCATAAATGCTATTGTGAAGTTACTGAAATACTGTTGGATTTTTGGCTTGATTTGCATTTTATTCTCTTTCACTTTCTTTAAGTTAACATGTGTGGAACAGCAGCTCCTTTTAGATCCCCATTCCAATCCACTTTTCACACCAGTCCCGGTCATGGAAGGAGTTACCCCGCTGGAAGGTTGTTTTCTTTCTTTTAGCCAGTTCACTGGCGCGGAGAGAGACTCTCTGGTTTATCTGGCAGGACTGCTAGGTGCCAGGTATGTCTTCTGTCATCCTTTTTACTTAAAAAGCCATAGTTAAGAACAACATACTGAATCATGAAGTGGCAGGTTCATACATTGTATATATTCTTACTGTATAACTTACAATATCATTTGATCTGATTTGTGGTCTGCTTGAACTATATTCTCTGCCTGTGAGTTCTCAGTCCTGTGTCTTCTTGGAAGATGAGTCCTTGATGATAAGAGAAACACTAATATGAGGAAAACTATTGTTCATTTGGAAACGATGGTTGTTGGCTCCAGAAAAGAAGTGTTCAAGGCCTAGGGTGATGTGATCTAGTGTGAAGCATCCCTGCCCATGGCAGGCGGTTGGAATTGCGTGATCTTAAGGTCCTTTCCAACCCAAGCCAGTCTGTCATTCTATGATTTGAAAATGGGATATGTGAGGACTTCTAAAGTATGAGAAATGTTACGGGCTTTTTGCCTGTAAGTATAGGTTAAGCTGTAAAGTACAAAGTGGATGGTCTTAGACAATTCTGTAGGTCCTTTTTCTGTTGTTTGGATGCACTTTACAATAGTATAAATGTGCCCTAAATGAATTTTGTTTGTGACTAAATGAAGATTTTATGGCTCAATTAATATTTTATTAATCTGATTGTAGAGTCCAAGAATTCTTTGTGCGGAAAGCCAACGCAAAAAAGGGCATGTTTGCCAGTACCCACCTTGTGGTGAGAGAAGCGGATGGTTCCAAATACGAAGCTGCAAAGAAGTGGAATTTACCAGCAGTCACTGTAGCTTGGCTTTTGCACTCTGCAAGGGCAGGAAAGAAAGCAGATGAAAGCAAGTTCTTGGTTGAAAATGCAGAGACTGAAGGTTGGTTATTAGCAAAGTAGAGAATATGGCTGTGTCATATCACTGTTCATTCATAACGAAGAGTATAGGTAGTATGGATTTTCTTCCCTACCACCTTTGAAGTATTAGAGCTATAGGATATTTTTCCAAGTATTTCTTTCTCGTGCTGTTGAGTTGTGATTACAGAAACGATACTGTGTGTTTGCTGTAAGTATTTTGTAGCAAGCTAGTGGATTCTTGTGGTTATCAGTCAGTTGGAAGTCTGGCTTGGTGGCTCAGCTTTGTCCTTTTGGACACATTCTACTCTGTAGATTGCTTAAGAATTGATAGTAGATCCTGCTTAGAACCTCGTATTTCTTAGTGTGCAATGATATGATGCCACTCTGATGCCTGCTTCATCTTCTGAAGCTTCTGTTCCTTTTACTTCATGCTTATTATTTGGCAATGTTTCTTCCATATGTAATGATTTAGTGATTTAATACTGAATGTTAGCAGACCTATATTACCAGTATCCTTGTGAATTAATTATATGGGTCACTTAGAGAACAAAAGTATGTTGTTGGCATAGGCATGTTTTCCCTGTATATTACATTTTTAAGGAAAAAAGGGGAAGCAGGGGACATGAGCAGTAAAATGTAATTGCAGTTCTTGCACTAATCTTCTTGAGCTATGAAGATGATGAGCTGTGCTTAAATAGAAGCATTTTTGATGGAGAAGTTTTGAGGGCTTATTGATGTCTAAATCTCAGTCCTATTTATCCAAAGGCATAAGGGACTGGAAGTGTATGCAGTGACCTAAAGAGGTGTGATTCAGAGTAATGGCATTTTACATTGCTTGGGAAGTAAGGAGCCAGGGAGAAAATGCCTTAAATGTTGAAAGGGAAGGATTTGTTGTGTATTACGTCTGTATTTTGATAAGCTGTTGAACAAGGTAAATGAGCTATACAGGGATGTGTGGACCTGTGTGAGCAAACGTGGGGCTGCTCTCCCTTTTTCAGACACTTGGGGTCACTCTCAGTGTCAGTGTAGTTAATGGAAGTGGTTAACTGGAAGAGACACTTTACTGGCTTTTAAAATAGAACTGTCAGTTTCAAGCATTTATTGGAGAGGATATAATTTTTTTTTTTTAGGAAAGAAAGGTCAGATGAAGTTCCAGTTCTTGTTGAAATAAAAGTATATGTGAGATGTATGGTAGAAATCAGATCGCTTGCTTATGTTTTCTTTGTTTCTTTTAAAGATAAGGGGAGTTCCATTACTGAGCTTAGCAAGACACCAGCAACTCTTAAATCTCCTGATGTAAAGCAATATAATTATCTCCTTGAAGTTGGAAGAAAAAAACCTGTGACTCCTCTTGATATCAGCAGGTTCCAGAGTAAAGCTTTCCAAGCTGCCATCTCTCGCCACATGGCAAATACAACCCCTCTTGCCCAAGGGGGAGTGCTACAGAAAGAGCCATCTTTACATCTTGACACACCATCAAAATTTCTTTCCAAAGACAAGTTATTCAAGCCTTCTTTTGATGTAAAGGTGAGCATCATTATATGTCCTTTAGTCTGTAGAGCCAGTGAAGATATGCATAGTCTTGAAAACAGCTCAGAAACCTCTACTTACCATGTTTTGTGCTCTTAACATATAGACTTTGCATTTTGAATGCTCGAAGGGGACTCTTTGTCAGGGACTGTAGTGAAAGGACAAAGGGGTGTTGGATTCAAACTGAAACAGGAGAAGTTCAGGTTAGATCTAAGGAAGAAGTTCTTCCCTGTGAGAGTGGTGAGGCACTGGCACAGGGTGCCCAGAGAAGCTGTGGCTGCCCCATCCCTGCCAGTGTTCAAGGCCAGGTTGAACAGAGCCTTGGGCAACATGATCTAGTGTGAGGTGTTGCTGCCCATGGCAGGGGGTTGGAACTGGGTGATCTTAAGGTCCTTTCCAACCCTCACCAGTCTATGATTATATGAATAAAGCCCAGAAAACTGGCTGTTTATGCACACACACATGCATATTGTATTAATAGTTAATGACCTGTGGACCAAATTCATTGACTAGTTGATGCAGTAATGTTCTTAGCAAATCTCCTCTGTGCCCACTGCATCATAGGCTCATGTGTTCTACACCTCACACAGTACACAATCAGTGTTTTCGTTTTCAAGGCCTTCACTGAAAGATCAGTGCACTGAGTTCCTGAGTTGTTAGATTTTTTGGGGGGGTTGTAGGTTGGGTGTTTTGATATGGTGTTAGTTTTTTGGGAGGTTGGGGATTTTTTGGGGTTGTTTTGTTGGGTTTGTGGTTTTGGTTTGTTTTGGGGTTTTTTTAATGTCTCTGCCTGCGGTAGAACAAAAACTGTATTACCAAACCAGAATTCAGTGTTCTGCTTCATGAAGAGCAGGCTCTAAGAAGACCTTATAGGAGCCTTCTAGTACTTAAAGGGGGCCTACATGAAAGATGCAGAGGAATTCCTTATCAGGAATGTAGAGTTAGGATGAGGGAGAGCACCTTTAAACTGAAAGAGAGTGTATTTAATTTGGACATTAGGCAGAAGCTCTTCCCTGTGAGGGTGCTGAGGCGCTGGCACAGGATGCCCAGAGAAGCTGTGGCTGCACCATCCCTGGCAGTGTTCAAGGCCAGGTTGGACACAGGGGCTTGGAGCAACCTGGTCTGGTGGAAAGTGTCCCTGCCAATGGCAGGGGATTGGAGCTGGATTAATTTAAAGGTCCCTTCCAGCCCAAACTAGGCTGGGATTGAGTGATTCTGTGATTCAGTTTGGTGCTCTGCTTTTCAAAATCTTATAGTTTACACTGATATTTTCAAAAGTGACATACTCTAGACCAAAAATTCTCATTCTTAAAAAGGGGCAGTAGCAAATGGTATTTCAAAGGTGCAGGTAGAATCACATACTCATGCAACTTTTGAGGGAGGAGGCAGTAGTAAATTAAAGTAACAGATTGGGGTTAGGAATACCTGGGTTTGGCTACTGGCTTTTCCACTGAAGGCAGTTTTCATTGATGGGAGTGAAAAGAAAGACTAATAATTTACCTTCTTCCTATTTTGCTTATGTAATTTAAGACTAGGATTGTCTTGTACTGCCTTTGTGTAGTGGTGCTACAGTTGCACTTGCTAGCTGCTACTGTAGTGTCCTGTCCTGGTTTAGGACATATAATGGTTCCTGAAAGTCACTCAGTTGCTTCTTTTTTGGTAGGATGCTCTGGCAGCTTTGGAAAGTCCAGTAGGTCCTGATCAAAGAACCAGGAAGCTGAGCACACCCCTCTCTGAAGTCATCAGCAGGAACTTGAAGTCAGCACTGGCAAACAGCACGAGGCATGCAGCAGCTCTGACTGCCAGCCCACATCTGACTGCTGCACAGCCAGAAGAGGTAGGAAACTTTGGGGTTTCTGTGAGGGTGCTGGCACAGGGTGCCCAGAGAAGCTGTGGCTGCCCCATGCTTGGCAGTGTTCAAGGCCAGGTTGGACAGAGCATTGGGTGACATGGTCTAGTGGAAGGTGTCCATGCCCATGGCATGGGGTTGGAACTGGATTAGCGTAATGATTCTATGGGCAGAGATTATGATCCAGGGATACTGGCTGAGGGTGAATCTTCAGCCTTTGGATTCCTAGTGTGTGGAATGGTAATACTGCTGGATTTTGACCTTGGAGTTTGGGAGCAGTAAAAATGTGTTTAGTTTTCTTATTGTTCCTTATTTTACTGCGTTATACTTAATATTAGAGTATTTTTGTGATTGATACAGAAACTTCCCAAACATGATCTTCTGTTTTTATCTTTGCTGCTTGAACAGGAAGAAGAGCCCAAGCCTCTAGCAGATGTTGTTATTCATGTTAGTAAAAAACTTGGTAAGAAGCAAAGTGAACTGAATGCAGTAGCAGCTTCTCTGGGGGCAGACTACAGGTAAGAACTGATACAAACAGCTTCTAAGCTTCTGCACTGATGTGACATCTAATAAATACGAATTTTAGGATTCTAATATGCTTTATCTCCATGAGCTTTTGCTATAGCTGTACATTAGATTTCACCATCTTTAAGTATTTTGATTGCAAATAAGGCCATCTGCTACTAATGAGAAATAATGCCACACACATTCCGTGACACATCCCCAGTCTCTGTGGTCTTGATAAAAGTCGATCTTGGGAAGACTCAGAAAGAATTATCTTACAGGTTGTAAGCATGGCCAAGTTGTGTGCTTAGAAAAGCTCAGGAAAAATAGGTTGTTATGGAAAGAAACCACAATGTTTGGGATTTAAGACTGCTCCCACTGAATCCGATTTATGTGTTTTGTTACTGATTTCTACAGTAAGTGTTACAATCTAGAGGTTAGATGAGAAAGTTACACTTACGTTTGGATTAGAAATGCTGAAGATACTTGCATTAGGTAGCAGATACTAGGGGGGTTTTATCATTTTAAATATTAGAATCCTGCATTTTGTATATTTTGAGCTCGAAGGATCAGTGTTTCACTTTTGTAGCTGAGTATGTCAACTAAAGAGAAAAGCTTTCTCATCCTGGGTCCCATTCTTTTCAGAAACTGATCTGAAATTCCACTTACTTAAATAAACCCAAACCAAACTAAAGCAAAATTCCTCCTATTCCATATGTTTATCACAATTAGTTTGTTTACATCAGGATTTCTTTCAAAAGGCACTGAAGTTGTTCAAAAGACAAAGAATCCTGAAACTGAATGCTGTCTTTTTTTGATGATGAAAGTGGGCTCATTGTTTATTTAGGCATAGCAAAATAGGCAAACCAATATTTTAATGTGAGCAAGGGATAGGACTACTTCTGCTTTGGATTTCTGATGCTTTTTCATAGAAATGCTGTCTTGAAGTTGTATTGGAAGGTGTCCCTGTCCATGACAGAGGTTAGAATTGGATGATCTTAAGGTTCTTTCCAACCCAAGCCAGTCAGTGATTCTGTTTCATTTTCTTTTCTAGATGGTGCTTTGATGAATCAGTAACACACTTCATCTACAAGGGAGGACAAAATGACAATAATAAGGAGTACAAATCAGTTAAAGAACGGGGTATATATATTGTTTCAGAACACTGGCTTTTGGAGGTATGGAGCTTGCGTTTTAAAACGAGGGGAAAGGGAGTCTTAAAATCATTTCCCTTCAATTTTTCTGTTTTGTGTTTATATTGAACATGTATAGGGACTGATGTTTTGCATCCTGTTTTGAATATGTAAATCCATCAGTCAGTTTTCACTGATGTACTTTTACCTTGTTCTCCATGAGGAGAAAAGAAATTCTGTTCCATTGAACATTTCTTCTACATGTTTTTCCCTTGTGTAAAATACTTCTTTTTTGTGTATTGTACTTTTCGTGTGTTTAGATGTGAAATTCCTTTTATCCCAAATCACTTTATCATCTTTTTTTACGTTTACTGATGTTATTACAGTGTGCCCAAGAATATAAACGGCTTCCTGAATCTCTCTTTCCTCACACATACAATCCCAAAATGAGCCTGGACATCAGTGCAGTGCAAGATGACAGACTCTCTTCCTCCAGTAAACTTCCATCAACTGGAAAACCATCAGAGGAAACTGAGGTATAATTTGTGATGTGAATTCATGTTCTAAGAAGCAATTTGGATTCAGTTTATTGTTATAATAACATATGGCAGGGGGTTGGCTGGATGATCTTAAGGTCTTTTCCAACACAAACCATTCTGTGAATAAAAAACATTGATGCTTATTCAGTGATGACCTGAATCAGGTTTAGCTAGTAATTAATAGTAGCTATTGCAGATGTTCCTTAAGGTTTTTCTGCATTTGTAATACTCTTCTTCTAGTGCAGTGGAGGAAAACACAGGCATTTTGGGCTTAGAAGCGCTTCCTAGATTTGAAATGAACATAGGTCCAGTCTTTACCTTCCCTTGCAGGTAATGAGATCCAAGGTGTGAACTTGCCTTAGTAGACATTTAGACTGCAGGACAGATGTTGTCACTGATGGTGCGGTTCACTGTTGTACTGCCCCTGCAGTAGCAGAAAGGTTAGATTTACTCTCAGGCAAGATTAATAATCTTCAGAATTTACACAGGGGTTGAACGTGGGTAAAAAGCAAAAAGAAATGGTGTTTGAGCATTCTACTTTATTGTATGTAGATTATGCTAGTGGGTGAAGAGGATGTGGAAGATGATGCAATGACTGACCAAATAAAGGAAATGGTCACTGCAGGAGGAGAACAGACTGGAGCAAGTGAATCCAAAGGAGGTAAATGTAAATCAGGGTAGTTGTGGAACATCACACTAACGAGATAAAGTCATTTATGGTTTCAGGTGCTGAATGTTAAGGTCTGGTATTTCTTTATTACATGCTGGTCAAGTATAGCTAGCTCTTATTGTTGCTCCATGACAGGAAAGGGTTTTGTTCTCTATTTCAAGACTTATGATAGCCCAAAGAAAATCATGATCATCCCTTACAATTACTTAACTGCCATTTCTTTGTTCTTAGAACACTGAAGTTGGTCTTTAAAGTGAGAAATCACTCTTTCAGAGTATACCTTTTGTTATGCAGAGAAATGTGTGACAGTAGAATTGTGGGTGTAAGTTAGATAATGTAAGCAAATTCAGAAGTGAGCCAAGTGAAGGCTTCTCCTTGCGTCTAGGATAGGTGACTTGGGCATGTGTAATTTTCCTAATTTTTCCCCAGATATCTTTTCTTCTCCTCAATGTACTGTATTTGTCCCAGTGCGGGGGGGAAGCTGACTGGAAGCTTGGTTACTTTTCGCTTGTTATAACAGTCTTGATCTTACAGGTTCTGTTCCTTCTCTTTTAAGTTTTAACCCAAGCACTAGAAATGAGGGAGAACTTCCAAAGGCAGCTGCAGGAGATCATGTCTGCGACATCGCTGGTGAAACCCCCAGGGCAAAGAGGATCTCTTTCAAGGAATAGTATTGATGGTTCTCCAGCCACTCCTGATAGCGCACGGTCTGCACGGAATGGCCGCAGTAGGGTCTTGGAAGCTCTCAGGTATTGGTTTGTGTTTCAGAGTGTCTTGATTTTGTTATCTCTGCACATACTTAGACATTCATTGAAACATGAATAGGTGTCCAGGGTTTCAGGTGTATTGTCTTTACTGATAACACTACATTTGCTTCTCTTGCAGTTCACAATCTTTAACTTGATGTGGCAGATAAAGTCAGAGTGTTACCATAATCTTTTGGTTTAAAGAATAAATCACAGAATGGTATGATTGGTTTTTAGTTCTTAATTGAATTAGGCCAACTGATTTCTTTCTCTTCAGATCAGTGTTCTTGTAGATTCTGAAGAAAGCAATGCTGCACTATTTCAGTATGTAGGTCATATTAAAGTAGTAGGTATTCCTGCAAAGTGCCTCTGTGGATGCTTCTCCTCTATTTCTTTTCTCTCTAAGCAGAGAATAGGATTTGAACTCTAAAAATGCAGAGCTACAGTGAGGATGTAATGGAAACCTTGTAAAATTTTTCCTTTAACTTGATCATTTGCAAATTCAGAGGTTCAGTAAAGAGTGGAGGACACTGATTTTAGAATAATTTATCAATATGACACATGATAAAAACATCTCCTACTGAGATGTTGAGGGTGGTGAGGCCCTGGCACAGGTTGCTTGAAGAAGTGGTGAATGCTCCATCCCTGGCAGTGTTCAAGGCCAGGTTGGACAGAGACTTGGGTGGCATGGTCTAGTGTGAGGCGTCCTTGCCCACGGCAGGGGGTTGGAACTGGGTGATCTTGTTCAACCCAAGTGTCCTTTCCAGACCAAACCAGTCTGTGTTTCTATGAGATTTTGATTGCCTTTTTCCAGCCATGCTGACACTTAAGCTCCCGGAGTCAGGCTGCTGGAGTTGGCTTCATACTGAAATTTTCCTCTTTCCCAGCTGTGCTTTCTAATAATGAAGTCACTTGGATGCTACAGTTGATGTGATTGTTAGCACATTGCCTTCTAGTCTTGTAGTCTGCATGGCAAATGCATATTTAAGGTATCTGTGCTCTTCTCCTTAGGCAGTCCTGCCAGGCTGTCGCAGATATAAACACAGAGCCATCGCAGAGTGAGCAGATCATCTGGGATGATCCTACTGCCAGGGAGGAGAGAGCAAAACTTGTCAGCAACTTTCAGTGGCCTAATAGTCCTTCCCAGTACACTGAGCAAGGTCAGAGTAACGCCAATAAGAACATGGATGAATCTGTCTTCAAAGGATCTTTAGCTGATGCAGAGATTGCTGCTATAGGTAAAATGGGAAATACAATATCCTTGTTCTTTGCTACAGCATTCATTTAATATTGGGGACTTTAAAATAGAGTAGTGTTTGAATTCTACTTTAAAAAAAAAACAGGAGCATTGTTGCCATTCTTGAAAGCCAGAAATACAATTTCACATCCTTGAGCTCCATTATGTATTGCTGTTTTATGAAGAGAAGCTTTCCTATCCATTTGCCATTTGTGGTCAAACACCAAGGAAGTGATTCTCTAAAACAGTCTGCCTCAACTTCAGGAAATCCCAATGTTTTCTGAGCCACAGCTGGTTTCCAGGTACCAATTCAGGTAAGGGTAGTGGAATTCTAATGGGAATACTAGTAGCAAAGTAATGGAAATATTAATAAGTGAAGAATGGAGGTTACAGGAAGCAGATAACCCATGAGCCTGAAAAACAGGTATGTCAGAGCTGCCAATGGATGTGCTTAGGTCAGGATTCAGTGAAGATACTGTATTTATCTTCCCTGTTCTTTTTAAGTCTTTAGTCTACTGCTAGGATGAAGGAAGCAACATACATCTGTTTTTTCATGTGTTTTTGCTTTCTTCCCGTTCTGCCTCCTGAGATAGCAGAGTCCTTTATTCCTCTCTCCCCACTGCCTCCCTTCTGCCCCCATCTCCTTCCCTCAGTCTACCTAGAGAGTTTCTGCTTGTGGCAACATCTTCCTGAAAACTGGCCTTGTCCTAGAGGACGTTGAAGAAAATCAGTTAAATACCTTCCACTGCTTTTTGGTTCAACCAAATTAGTGTGGTTTAGACAAAGAAATTGGGACAGTTGAGGTTTTGAGTCTTTTTTCCAAGCAAGACATCGAGAGACATGAGTTTGCAATAGTACAATTGGTTTGTGGTATGAGGAAGAGCATCTTTTGGAAGGGCAGTGGTGAAATGTAGCTCTGTGTGTTATAGCAGCAGTTGTGTTTTGTGCTTTTAGGATAGCTACTTCTTTAATTGTTAATTTTTGTTACCCATAATTATATTCAGCCAAAGACAAGTCATGCAACACTTTATTTCCACAGCTCTTCCTGAAGCTGTGGATGGAGATATGATTGGAGGTCTAAAGAATCCTGTATGTGGAGATCCTGAAACACCAATGAAAGATCACTTGATCCCCACTCCGCAGGCCCCCAGCGTTGCTTTCCCACTGGCTAAACCTCCTGTCGCACTTCAGCCCAAAGAAAAGGTTTGTCAGATGAAGAAATCCTTACAAGGGGTTGTGTTTTGAGAGATGTAGTGGCACTTAAAATACTTTTGAACTTGACAGTAACTATGACAGGTGAATAGCAGCAGGGCCAGGGCAGTGATTGCCCCCTGTGCTTGGGCACTGGTGGGGCTGCACCTCAAATACTGTGTTCAGTTCTGGGCCCCTCAATACAAGGGACACTGAGGTACTGGAGCGGGGACAGAGAAGGGCAATGGAGCTGTTTATGGCCTGGAGCGCAGTGTGATTGGGAGCAGCTGAGGGACCTGGGGGGTTCAGATGGAGAAGAGAAGGCTCAGGGGGACCTGATCGCTGCCTACAACTGCCTGAGAG